>JAWQFJ010002961.1:155000-160000 GCA_034096865.1 Theodoxus fluviatilis | reverse complement strand
CATTTCATTAACAGTTCTCGACTCCAAAATCTCCCCAAGGTCATCCACGCCGTAAAAACGAAGGATGTTATCCTGGCTGTTGGTCATGAGGCAGGATCCATCGGGGGACCTGGGAACACAGACATTTGTTCCATGCACCTTTGTCCTGGGCAGTCAAACATTAAAGTTTAATGTACACCCTATTAAAGCATAACATTATGGCACACTGCAGTCAAACATTAAAGTTCAATGTACACCCTATTAAAGCATAACATTATGGTACACTACAGTCAAACATTAAAGTTCAATGTACACCCTATTAAAGCATAACATTATGATACACTACAGAGAGCTAGAGAAATCTTGACATGCAAAATTCTCTCACTTTTCTTTGCCACTTTAATATTTGGACTTGGTTTTTCTCTAATGCATAGGTGTACAAGATATCAACCCATAATTAGTCTCTAGAGATATCTTTGAAATGCAAACAGATGGGACAGATGGAAAAAGGAAATTAAACAGAAAGAAACTTATTGCAGAATGCAACAGTATTCATCTATTGGTCACTTAATGTACAAAATGCAATCACTGCTGCTTAATATTCCCCCTCATTCACTGGTGGACTTTTGCAAGCCTTGAACTCATTGACTATTAATCTCTATTATAATGTACATAAATAGATACTATACATTCGTCAGCAGCAAACATGCCAATGGTACAAAGCATGCTATTCAGTGAGAGGAGCTTACCACAGGCAACCTCTCAGATAGTTTTCTGGAGCTTGACTGTATTCTCGGGTTGCAGTGGCCAGTAGTTTTGGCTTGGTGGCAAAGTCTACATTCAAAGAACTCATAGGCCTGAAAAAGAAAAAGCAGGCTCAGGTGACTATGTACTTTCATTGAAGGAAGGAAAGGAAGGAAGGAAGAAGGAATGCAGACAAGGAGGCTGACAAGCAGAAAGGAAAAATAAGAATTCCAATAATCTGATATAGTGATAGTGCATACTATTTTCAAAAAGCTTTGAAGACAATGAACAGAATGCCAAGTTGCTTTGGCAATTTCTAACACACTTACACTATGTTTTTCTTCTTTCTACCATTTCACTGATTTCTGGTGCTTTAGTGTTTAGCGTGTTTGACCTGCAGTCGCTTGCAGCTAGTGAGTGCGGCATTCAAAGCTGCACGAATCCTAGAGTTACATCCTAGAGCTAAGTGCTTTTCTCACATTGCTTCTCCCCATGCAGGAATAAAACCCATACCTGTGAGAGCTGAGAGGGAAAATTGTGAAAGCTAGCTTTGATGCATTCGTCCACAGCCTGGTTGCATGCTCTCCAGGGAAATGAGACGGTGATGAAGTGATAAAAAGAGTAGGCCAATGACCAGGGGTAAAACTGTGCGGTTAAAGCACCCATCAAGGCATGAAATGTCGTAATATAACAAGAGCACCTTTAATAGCTGGAAATGGGTTCGTTGAGGTTAAGGGCATCTTGCATTACCCATGTATGGAGATGTCACAAATATCTCCATATCCAAATGCTTAGCACTTTTCTTCTGCATAATGCATTTGACAAAGTTTAAAATTTACATTAAAATAGAATTGACATGTTGCTGTGGTGTCAGACACACCTCTATTTGTCTCACACAGCTGCTGATATTTAGCTTTCTTCTGTGCTTTTATGTTTATTGTCTAGGGTTACACTGTATTTACAGATAGATCATCCTCATACCTCACCAGCTATTTCATTGTTTATTTCAGAGACTGTGAGTGTGAAAAGGCATTTCAGAGAACTTGACCATGCTCTTGAAAAAGTCCTACTCTGCCCCAAGTTTGTCTGAAATATGAGATGTATATGTATATGTAGTTACCATCTTTCATGACTGAATATATTCTGGCATACATGACTACTTAAGACAATGTTAACCCGTATTTAAAAAATTAAACCCATTCAATGGCTTACTATTTAAAATGGCTAATATTTCCCATACCACATTAATTAATGTATACATGCACAGCTTTGACACATACCTTTCCTCCTGTTCTGGGTATGTCTCGGACACAGCTTCTGAGTAGTGATAAGAATATCCCTCCTCTGCAACGGCATCTTGAGGGCTGACAGCTTCATGTGACTGATATGGCCCAGGAAACTGAGATGAGAATTCCTCACCAGAAATGCCAGTTGCAGTTGTGCCACCAGTCTGCTGTAATGCCATTGGCATGGCAGGTGAGATGTTGGGGTTATTGACTGCTGGAGTGTAAATAGGGATATTCTCTACCAATGACCATCCTTCCGTAGAGCAACCAGTGTTCTCTATTCTGGCACTGCCCAGTTGTGAGAATTCCTCACCAGAAATGGCAGTTTCACTAGTGCCAGCAGTCTGCTGTAATGCCACTGGCATAGTAGGTGAGAGGTCAGGGTTGTGGACTGCTGGATTGTAGAATGGGGTATTCTGTACCGATGACCAGCTTTCTGTATTGCAACCAGTGTTCTCTATTCTGCCAGTGCCCACTTGTGAGGTCCGTTCGGTATCATCTCGTTTCCTCCTCTTGGTCTCCGGTTGCTGCAGCACGTCTACAATCACTGAATCAGAATTGACACCACTGCCAGGCGCAAGGAAGTTTCCCCCGGTCCACTCCATGGAGTTTTCTGGTCTCGCAGAGGAAAAGTTGTCTCCATAGGTTTGTTGCATCTGTTCTGGGCCGGGGTCTAGTGGAAACTGATTTGGCGCATCAGCGTTCTCAGCAGCGCTGCTGGTAGCCGTAAAGCCTATGGCAAAGGTTGAGGAGCAAGGATTTTCCATCGAAGGCGGCTGTCTATTCGACTCAAAGTGTTCTTGGTCTCTTGGCTCAGAGGGAATGTTTTCAGGTGCATGGCAGTTAGGATCTAAGTAAGACATGTTCACTTGATAAATCATAAACAAGTCAACACTTCACGTTAGTGAAAACACTCCAAAGAAAACGTAATCAAAACGAACTATAACACTGCACTGCTTTCAGTCTACGCAGCGCTGACAACTAAAGGGCAATAGCACAACCTTCCTGCTTTCAGCATTGACAGAATATTGTAAATTCAGTTCCGATTCTATAATGGGGTGCCCTTGATTGAGACTGTTCATAGCTTCACACTTCGGGCAACAATCTGTGTGTCAACCCAAACGCGGCACGGTTCCCGCGAACTGTTGTGAATGACCTCCCTTGCAATATTCAACCAATGAACTTGAAGAAGACCATTTCGTGCAAAACTATAATCATGGCTGACATCAGGGAAAACGTGCTTCTCTCACTGAAGCCGATGTTAAAAGACGACAATTTAAATGAATGTATCCCTCATATTTTTAGCATAATAGATCAGCTGCAACTTTTCACTCTTCAGGTACGTTGCACTGTTCCGGCTGTAGGTGTGATTTTATCGTTTTGACTCCTATTCGTCTCGCGCCATGTGATAAATCATAAATCATGAATGTCACAACGTGATTGGTGATATAGATTATGGTAGCTCACTGATATCAGGAATGTTTCCCAAGCCGATCGGTATTTAGCAAAGCTAGTCCAAAGCAATCAAAGTGCATCTTTCCGTTTCTTTGGGAATGATTGCAACGTAACATCCATTTAACCAGGTCTTGCAATTTAACTGTCTACAAAACCAGCCATTGCTTTTTTTCGAGTCGACCCAATCTTGATACCTGTATGACTCTTTTTCTCCTGATGATGCCTCTGCAGCCGAGTCTGCTAGGAAGTTTGAGCTGTGCTGCTGTGATGTGAAGGCATGGATGACTGCCAATATGCTCAAGCTCAATGACGACAAAACGGAAGCCATCTTATGTGGCCCAAAGATCAAGAGAGACCCTGTTGGCTTGAGCACTGTACGCGTTGGCCAGTCAGACATTCCCTTCTCACACACTGTTAGAGACCTGGGCATCATGGTATTCATGATCGACGAAGACCTCACGATGAAGGCCCATGTGAGTGCTGTGGTAAGCGGATCTACTTCCACATCCGGTCCCTTGGTAAGCTGCGGAACATCCTTACGGACAGGGCTGCAACTACCATCGCAGTGGCCTTAGTCATCTCCAAGATTGACTATGCAAACGGCTGTCTTTGGGGCCTCCCTGCCCAGCAGCTCGACCGACTCCAGCGTGTTCTGAACACGGCGGCAAGGATTGTGTCTAGGACCAAAAAGACCGACCACATCACTCCAGTCCTCCGCGAGCTCCATTGGCTCCCAGTCATGAAGAGAGTGGACCACAAGGTGCTCTCCCTGTGCTATAAGCGTGTGCACGATCCAACTTTCCCCCAGTACCTCAGAGACATCATCCCTCTCCACAACCCCCCCAGATGTCTTCGCTCTGCTTCCCAGTCACTGCTGGCTCCACACAGTAGGGCCGGCCACATAGGGAAGCGCTTGGGTCGCCGCTCGTTCTCCTACTGTGGTCCAACCCTGTGGAATGCGCTCCCCCAGAACATGCGAGAAGCGAAGTCACTAGAGGACTTCAAGAGCACTCTGAAGACTCACCTTTTCTGACTTTGGGATCTGTGTAAATAGTCTCAAATGAAAGGACATACCTGACTGAAAGACTGTGCACCAGTCTCTGTTTTGTTAACTTTTTCTCCCTTCCCCCCAATCTCCTGCGCCTTGAGCATGCTGCCAGCATGGATATGTGCGCCATATAAGTGGACATCATCATCATCAAACTATGATACATGTACCGACTCATGTTTCTTCCGTCAGCTAGCGTGGAAAGTCAGCTCGCTTGCGATACAATCATGTCTGATCGCTTCTAGGGAACGCAACTCAGGTTGCGCTTTGAATTGATGGAAATTTTCGGGAGTAAAGTGACAAAGAAGTAGTGGTGCCTGAAAGTGTCATGCAGTACCACCATGTGGTTTAAAATTCTCGTTTTGGAGCAGCAGCTGTTTGACTAGAGCAAAAATTAATTACAGAAGGCTTCCAGAGATGGGCCACACTAGTGGACTCGCCTGAGAAGAGGGGAATGGGAAAGACAGCCAAGCTGGCAGGCCACACAA
>JAWQFJ010002961.1:115000-150000 GCA_034096865.1 Theodoxus fluviatilis | reverse complement strand
AGATGTCTATAAATAACACATAAGCATGTCCAGCCCTGTAAACATCTTTGACCTTGCTGTTCCTTGATAATTTCTTTGTATCATTTTCCATCGTGCAGGAGATGCACCAAGCCTGGGAGAGAAAGACAAGGAGGTCAGCCATCCTGATTCCTTCGCTGCCCAGTGCCACCTGACCAGGCAGTTTGAGAACTTCTGCCTTTGCCTCAAAGCCTTGCTCAGGTAAGCCTTTGCACAGGGAGACAGTAGGCATGTGAGTCAGGGAGTAATGTCTATCAGGTAGACCACACAATGGAGAACTCCAACTTGTTCACCGTCTGTCTTGTAGGCCTGCACCACAAGACTTAACCCATTAGAGACAGAGTCTCATCTGCTGCAGCAAAACTATGGAATTGTCTCTGTGACGGTTGGAGTGTCACCAACATAAAGTGGCTTTAGGACAGGCCTGAAGACTGTTCAGACACTGAATTGCAGAGTGGTGTATAACACATCTGAAGCTATGAAACTTTCCCTCATGCTTGCACATTGTTAGGTTCACTCCTATTGTATGGCCTGCACAACCCCACACCCCTAGCCCCTCTCCTTCCCCCCCCCCCCCCCCCCCCCCCCCAATAAATAAACTCCTCATTGTTCTAATCTTCCTAAAATAAGAGTCAAAGACAAATGAAGGAAGCAAGAAGCAAAACCCAAGAGATAATTACCAGACACCTTTTTCCCCCCTTGAAATGATGATTACTAAATTAAAATAAAAAAATTTCTAAAGTGTTTTCCTTGCATTGATTGTAATTGCATACGAAATTGGCACAATTTTTATTTCCCTGATAAGCATGAGATTATGTGTTGAGTCTTTCACTCCTTTTTTCTCCCAGTGAGGCTGGTCGCTATCCAATGACTCTGTGTGTGTCCGGCATCCTGTCCGTGGTGTTCCGGTGTCTGGAAGTGAAGGGGGACACTCTGGTAAGAAGTCGGCACTTTGCCAGCTCTTCCTACTGCTTCCTTGTATGTGAAGGATGTTGTATGAAAAGTATATATGGGAGGGCTCTTATGCCTTGACTAGCTTACACTTCGTGTGTTAGTCTCTCCCCTTCTCAGCAGCGGATTTGATTACCTTTTCAGAAACTTTATGAATTTCTTTTGATGACCCTAATTTGGATAATCTGTCCTTCTGTAGGGGAATCTGAACATTTTTTTAGCTTGTCAGCCTCAGCTGTATTGGTGTATGACTTAACTTGTGTGTCATGTACCTGTGCATACCTGAATAGAACTTCTCACATCCCCGAGGAAAACTGCCACATGAACCATTGAGAAAGTGTAAAGAGCTTTGAAGTGTCAAATATGGGAGAGTGCTCACTGCCTTGGGTGCAATTTTTCATTGGGAAAGCTGCACATTGTTGTGTAGGGGCATGCATCTGTGGAGAGGCTGAGAGCCAGTGCTGTTGACCTTGCTGTGATGCGGTGCCATTGCAGATGCGAAAGGTCTCCACAGAACGTCTGCTGCTGCTGAGTCTGCTGCCCTCCCTGCACAAAGCAGCCCTGGGTGTCCTCTCCCAGCTCCTCACATGGTAACCATAGCAACCACCATTCCTGGACTTTTTTTACCTTTGGACTTTGCCAGATATTGCTTGTGTTGTTATGGTATACAACAAACCTTTTTATGTTATGCAGAAAAGAATAAATGAATTATTGTAAGTGTTTGAATCCAAGAAAAATTTTATTGCTTGAAAACCAGATTTGAAAACTGTAGAATTAGTTGACATGTAGGTGTGAAAAGGGATACACCAGGCAAATGTTAGGAGCACATTTGATGCAACCCATTGTTTGATTCCTCAGAATATTACATTCCATGGACTTTGCATCATGAAACAGCATTCGTGACTGAACATTTCTCTTTACGGCATGCTTTAAATCACATGGTTCAACTTGGGTTAGTAGTTAATACATTTGGTCTTTTAACCCTATGGCTGTATCATAAGGATCACTTGATTTTTGTGTTTATCCAAACAATCTACAGTATGATGCTATGCTCTATATAAACATGTTTGTATATTTGCCTCTGTGTCTCATTTTGGACATGCCCTTGTGGTCTTTATTATATAAATATGACCCCTCTATGTTCATCTCTGTGTCTGCGCAGTTGTCCAGGTGGCCTGTTCCACATGGCCTCTAGCATCTGGGACCTTGTGGTGGATGGCCTGATCTGGACGAGGCCCAGTGTCCAGTCCTATGGAACCACAGCACCATTCCACAGACTGCGGGAAGCACTATACCGCCTGGCAGCGCAGTGGCTGGGTGCCATGAAGGAAGGGTCAGGACTCAAGGCTGCCACACTTGCAAATCTGGCCTTGGAGATCCAGCATGACATCAGACCTGTGCCTGATTCCATTGCCAAGGTAGGGACTAGCAAGCATATAGAAATCCATCGGTCTCAATTTTGCTGACTCTTTTGGAAAGTAAAAGAACCCAGGACCTTATGTGTTGCTTGTGACAAAATGTTCACCCAGCATCACATCTGAGTGAAGCCTCTCCTTCAAGTAGGTACAGTAGTTGGTGTCCTAGTTTGCTCATGCATGCAGGACAGTGGTACTTGGAATAGGTCCCTCTCATGACATCTTGCCATAAATCCTTATCTAACCTTTTGCGGTATAAGGTCACATGATAATCTGATGCTGATGCCCGTCTGCATGCAGGACAGTGGTACTTGGCCTTGACCCTTTCCTGAAGCCATGCTGCCTGTGCTTTTACACTGCTGGGTGATGTGATGCACTGTGACCGTGCGTGTATGCTGATGCTGATGGCTTTCTGCCTTACAGGCCAATGGCCAGGAGACAGAGGGGCCTCCCAGGAAGAAGAGGAAAGGTCAAGGACTCATGCTGCTGGACATGTCCAGTCAACGAAAGATCAACCATGCTGCAAATGGTTCCACAGTCATCCAGGCCCTTGCAAGTCAGTTCCACCTTATGCCCCCTGCCCCACTGCCACTCTGTCTCTTTTTCTTCTGTACTCCCCCATGGTCCCCCAACACATCACACCCACTGTCTTCACCTTCTACTCAACTCTGCCTCCACTTTACCCTACATCCATCCCACTCTCTTTCACACTGCCTCATTCGTCCCAATGCCAGCACCACCCTTCATCCCTTCATCATGGATCTCCTCACCTCACGTCCATTCCCTTTCACCTTGCACAGTTGATCTGGACATCCATCTTATAAAGTCTTTTCAGTGCATAGGACCGGAGGGTTGTTCATAACAACTCAGCGCTGCATGAGCGCTTAATGTTGGCAATTGAGCGCTTCATTGCTCACCTGAACGCCCCAGATTTTGTGCAGCGCTTCACTTGTTAAAGGGGAGGTAAATCTTCTGCGCCCCATGTTGTGTTGATAGACGCGAAGAAAATATTTTCTTTGCCACAGACATCGTTTATGCACGTTTACATGTATTCTGCATGAATAAAGTCCACTACGGTGTCATCCTTACTTGCCATTCTTCGCGCATACAGGGCGCTTGGGGCAAATAAAGCCCGTTCCAGTCCCAAAATGATGTTTCTGAGGGTTATTGTACGCGTCGACGGCCAGTGCGGGATCGAAGACGCCATTTTTTTTTGCTGCAGAATCCCTCTGCTGCACGTCGGATTGGTGATTCACAGCGCTGCGTTGCGCTGAGTGAGCGCTGAGTGAATCGCGCCCCAAATTGCCGTTCACGAGGGAATCACATTAAGCGCTGAGTAAGCGCAATGAAGCACTGCGCCTTCTGAACTCCCCTATGATCTTGTCTTGGCATAAAGTGCTATTGGTATGCCACTTACAAAGAAATGTTTCTTTATTCCTTTTTAAAACACAATGTTATTCTCCATTGAAGTGTATATATGTGTAGGCCTGTCAGTCTTGTCTGACCATGGATCCTGGCCTTGGGGACTTAACCTAGTTGCAGACTGAAAACTTTCTGATTTTTGTCAAACTGGGCTTTGCCTGCCCACCCCCACCCCTGTCACCCCCACCTCTCCAACACCCCAGCCCACCCTTCCAACCCCATCCCCAACCTGCCTACCCACCCCCACCCCTCCAACACCCCAGCCCACCCCTTCAACCTCATCCCCAACCTGCCTACCCACCCCCACCCCTCCAACACCCCAGCCCACCCCTTCAACCTCATCCCCAACCTGCCTACCCACCCCCACCCCTCCAACACCCCAGCCCACCCCTCCAACCCCATCCCCATCCCCAACTCCACAGCATTATATGATGCAGTGAAAAAGTTTCTCTGTAGTTATAGACTTTCCTGCCCACCCTTTCACCTGGAATAGACTCGGAGATAGTTCCATGCTCATGTTGGATTTGCCTGCAATCTGTTCCAGCTCTGTCTGCACTTGTCAAGGCAGTGGGCTCTTCCAGCCTGCAGGATTTCCTACTGGCAAGTGGAGATTGTTTGTTTGTGTGTTTGTTTGTTTGTTATGTGTTTGTTATGTGTTGAGTGAGAGCACTAAGTATGTTGACCAGGTATTGCAAGCACATTGCAGGCATTAGTTGAACTGCTGACATGGTACAATTTAAAAATAATGGGTTGGTTAGTTGGTTGGTTGGTTGGTTGGTTGGTTGGTAGGTTGGTTGATTGATTGATTGATTGATTGATCGATTGATTTTGATTTAATTTTTAATGACTGACTGATTGATTGATTGATTGATTGATTGATTGATTTTTGCTTTATATTTATTGTCATCATGAGTTACAGTGACATTCTTATTTATTGGAATAGTGTGCCCATTGTAAATTCAGAAAGCTGCTGGCATTACCCTGTGAAAGTTTCAGTTCATGTGCATTGTAAGCCACTTGTGTGTGATCTAAGGGGAGATAACCGCTTGCAATCATAAAGTTGTAGAAAATTGATTATATCAAAGGATACAAACTCTTTTTCATGTGATTTATTAACTTGATGAATTTTATACATTGTGGAGGTTATATGGCTGATACAATAAGCAATAAGGTAGCATCTTGAGTATATATAACATACAGCACAGGTACTGGACATGTTTACACTCAAATGGAAACCTTAGTTGTGACACTTTTTTGCCTGCTCCAAAAGCTCAGCCACGGGCAGCCCCTAGCAGCACTGGGTGCACAGAAAGGAACTTGCTGTCCCTAGAGTTGCCTTGTGTGGGACTGGCTGATGTGTTTTCATCTTCTCTTGCATTTTATATTCTGTTTCCCTCTCTAGTTGACATGCATTTGGAAGTCACTCTCTCGGTGCCATAGCTTTGGTAGCATCTCATCTCTACCCCCATAGTATTACATATCGTTGTGTTATGGGTAGTTTTATTTTAAAATATTTTTTAATTATTATTTTGTTTAATGAGAGTAGCAATGTGGTCAGTCCTCTAGCTTGATGAGGAGGATTATGATGAAGGTGGTTGTAGTGATGATGATGATGACGATGATGATGATGACGGCAACAACAAGAATGACAACTATGATGATGACAACAATGACAATGATTGTTACAATCGCTTTTGAATGCTTAATTGCAGACAGTGTGTGGGACCCTAGTACAGGTGGTGGGCACTGTACAGAGCAAACTCTGGCACCCCCCCTTGCCCTATGGAGTGGCTGCTTGCCGACTGGCACTCTACGATGCTCTCTTGGCTTTCACCCTCTTTCCTGTTGAGTGTAGGACCGTTTCCACATCCTCGCTCTATCACCACCTGCAGGCAGGTCTCAAAGACCATGACCCTCAGGTAAGCAGTGGCCATGTTTGATGGCAATGGTGGAGGTGACAATTCTCCAAATAAATCAAAGAAAAAATGGATGAAGTGTTATGGCCTATCAGTCATCAAGCATGAAAATCACCAGAGTGGGTTAGAGTAAGAACTTGGCTTGGTTTCCATAGTTGTTTGCCTTTTCCAAATCACACAGGGAAATGCAGAGGGTCTTCCCTCCCCCTATACTATCAGCCAGCAAAGACAGATAGGCCGTACAACTCCATCAAGCATCTAATATTGCCCTTCCCCTAATCTATCAGCCAGCAAAGGCAGATAGGCCGTACAACTCCATCCAACATCTAACATTGCCCTCCCCCTAATCTATCAGCCAGCAAAGGCAGATAGGCCATACAACTCCATCCAACATCTAACATTGCCCTCCCCCTAATCTATCAGCCAGCAAAGGCAGATAGGCCGTACCACTCCATCAAGCATCTAACATTGCCCTCCCCCTAATCTATCAGCCAGCAAAGGCAGATAGGCCATACAACTCCATCCAACATCTAACATTGCCCTCCCCCTAATCTATCAGCCAGCAAAGGCAGATAGGCCGTACAACTCCATCAAACATCTAACATTGCCCTCCCCCTAATCTATCAGCCAGCAAAGGCAGATAGGCCGTACAACTCCATCCAACATCTAACATTGCCCTTCCCCTAATCTATCAGCCAGCAAAGGCAGATAGGCCGTACCACTCCATCCAACATCTAACATTGCCCTTCCCCTAATCTATCTGCCAGCAAAGGCAGATAGGCCATACAACTCCATCCAACATCTAACATTGCCCTCCCCCTAAACTATCACGTATCAGCCAGCAAAGGCAGATAGGCCGTACAACTCCATCAAACATCTAACATTGCCCTCAACCTACAGGGGGTGAAATTTCTCTAAAAAATTAAATAACAGACCGGGTGATCTTGGTTTGATTCGCTAAATGTGTCTTAGTTGAAGAATCTTTATGGAAGGTCAGATGTAATTTCATGTTGAGATCAGATCAGCAATAAGACCGTTGCCTGCAAGTGGCTGACTATTGCATTTGTGTACAGTTTGTTACAACCTGGTTGTGCTGATTCCTCAAACATCAGACGTGTCAAAGTAACCTGCAAGGTCTCCTCAACTTTGACATGTTTACTGTCCTTGAAAATGTATAAACGTTGTGTCATTTACCTCTGCTATAAATGATTCCCTTGGCTGTAGTTAGTCTTGCCTGCCTGCCCTCCTGCCTGCCCACCTGTCTAGTTTGTTTACAGTGCATGTTTTTCCTTCACAGGTGATGCTGTTCTGCCTGCCCACCTGTCTGCCCACCTGTCTAGTTTGTTTACAGTGCATGTTTTTCCTTCACAGGTGATGCTGTTCTGCCAGGATGCCTTGACAGTTGTGGAGGGTCTCTTGCATCCCAGGCAGCCCCCCAGCCACCACAGGACAGCCAGGAAGGGGACAATCCCAGAAACCCACAAGAAGTCTCTTCCTA
Organism: Theodoxus fluviatilis; assembly: GCA_034096865.1. Classification (NCBI taxonomy): domain Eukaryota; kingdom Metazoa; phylum Mollusca; class Gastropoda; order Cycloneritida; family Neritidae; genus Theodoxus; species Theodoxus fluviatilis. The sequence goes on along the minus strand of JAWQFJ010002961.1, from coordinate 142,780 downwards.
GAGCAAATGAATTGGCCTGGTCAAATATGGCTCCTGCCCAAGGGTTGGGAATGGACAGGACTGACCTGTCAACCCTCCTTGACCAGTCCATGGGGAGTGAGACTGTGACCCATCCCTTGTCAAATGGAGAAGCACGTATTCAGACAACAGGACAAGCTGCACTGACGCCAACAGTCTTGTCAATGGAGGGTGTCAAGAGTGATGGGGATATCAGGGAGGTTGGGGACAAGGCAGTAGATGAAGAAAACCGTGACAACTACTCCAAGTCAGGGACTCCCGGTGTGAAAGCAGCAAATGCAGGCAGCCAGGGAGAAGAGGGAGATAAAGACTTGGATGACGAAATGGAGGATGACAAGCTCAAGACGGATCTCTGGAAGTCTGTGCGGCAGTCAACTCACCAGCTGCGTGATGACAATGATTCTCCCAGTGGATCCCCTCAAGCCGATGTGCCGATGGAAGACTTGCCCTCCACATCCCAGACTACTGAATCTCCCATTCCAGAATCATCTCTGCAGACCCTGGCTAAGCCTACCCCAAGTGGTGACAGCAGTGGCCCTGCAGATGAGGAGGCTGATGTAAATGTTCTTTAACCCCTTCACTGCCAAAGTGCCCATTGCTGCCCTTCATTTGCACCTTAATTTTCTTTGATGTCTGCTCGAGGTTCCTTGACATTTGAAGGGGAGATAACTAGTACCATAATGCCACACTGCCCACGCTGCCATTCCTATACTGCACCTTGCCACCAGCAAAGGTGTGGGCTTGCTCTCTCGTTTTCTTACTTGAACTCATCATTTGAAATGTGAGAGGAACAATAGGCAGTCCTGCCACCAGATTGTCACATGGCCACCTAATTTAGAACAAAGGCTTGGAAGAGGAAAGTATAGAGGAAGGGGCTGGGATGTGGCTGGCATCTAGCTATGGGCTGTCTAAAGTGGCTGGGATGTAGCTGGCAGCTAGCTATGGGCTGTCTAAAGTGGCTGGGATGTAGCTGGCAGCTAGCTATGGGCTGTCTAAAGTGGCTGGGATGTAGCTGGCAGCTAGCTATGGGCTGTCTAAAGTGGCTGGGATGTAGCTGGCAGCTAGCTATGGGCTGTCTAAAGTGGCTGGGATGTAGCTGGCAGCTAGCTATGGGCTGTCTAAAGTGGCTGGGATGTAGCTGGCAGCTAGCTATGGGCTGTCTAAAGTGGCTGGGATGTAGCTGGCAGCTAGCTAGGGGCTGTCTAAAGTGGCTGGGATGTAGCTGGCAGCTAGCTAGGGGCTGTCTAAAGTGGCGGCAAGGGGTGGAGAGGAGTTGCATGGGACATATGTTAATCTACTTCGGCCACAGTGCAACAGACAAGTTGACTGTGCATGCACTCTGTTGCACCAAGAACTTCAAAATGGATAGTCAAAAGTACAGAAATGAAAACTGTGGTACATATGATACACAAGTTAACAGATTTCCATCCCCATGATTAAAAAAAAAGTTTTGTTGCATCAGTCCATGTCATTTTGCTTTTTATTTTTTGCTTTTTTTATCTCAGGGGACTTTGTTCAATAGTGATTTTACACAGTCTTGTTTAGTGATTTGCATATAGAGAGTGAGATAAAGAGTCATAGTTTTTACTCTTTTTTTTCTTTACATTGGTAATTGCAAATTTTTTCTCTTTTCAGCCTGACGTGAATGCAATGCTCCAAGACTTCCTCGACACAGAGCCAGACGTTCAGTGAAATGGACGACCCCAGAGAAAAATCCTCATGGAGCTGCTCTTGATGGTTATATGCAAGCTGGAGATTGCTGGCACTTTCACCAGGACATCATGTCAATATGTGTTCAGAACTGAGAAATTTCTGAAGTGTGTTTGAGAGTGGTGCATCAGGACGACAGAATCAATTAAATTTTGTCTGGAGTAATAAATGGTTTGTTGAGCATAATCATAGCATTACTCTCTTTTTCTCATACGAGATAAAATAAATCTCTGTTTTGTTTGTATTTGTATGTGAGTGTGTGGCGTGTGTGTGATTGATTGATTGATTGATTGATTTTTTTATTGGCTGGCAATGCATCATAAAAATAAACAGTTTACATGAATAGTTGAAACATCTTACAGTACAGGATAAGCATTAAAAACATTGCAAATAGATGCAAGAATTTTAAATGGTATCTGTAAGGATGGCACTAATAATGCATGTCTGCCTTATCTGAAATGCACAAATGAAAATGTGTGTGTGTGTGTGTGTGTGTGTGTGTGTGTGTGTGAGAGAGAGAGATTATAGCATGAATACATGGAGGAAAAATGAATGAAAAGTAAAATTGAACAAAAGAGGAAACTGGAGTGTACTCATGGTTCCATGACTGCTAGTACAGAAGTAGTGTAACTAATTTCCAAAGGCCTCCACAAGTGCCTTCGAAGCTCTCAAGAAACTGCTCTCCTGCAAGACTTGTACAGCCTGTGCTGCACTGATACATTGTACCTCCCTCATGGTAACATAGTTCAAATTGCAAGATCATGTTGCATTGGGAAACTCTTAAGTCTGACCTTCTGTTTTAATAGACAAATCAGATCTAAATGTGCAAGCCTCGTGTAGTTCCCAGACCTGCCAAAAGCTACGATTTAGGCGTAGCATGCTACGATTTCGACATGCTTGCTACGCTGCTACGCTCGTCCGTAAAAACTACGCTTTTTCAAAAAAATGACGTGAATTTTTTTTTAGACCTTAAAAAAAAAATCCATTCATGAAAAAGCGAGCGACTCGCGTGCCAGCCTCAAACTTATCTTTTGACCTTCACGTAGAATTGTGTACTGTAACCGACCAATCGCGTTGCGTTTTAACCCCCCGTGCGGAAATGCTGGAAACACCCGAAACGCAGTTGTTTGACCGGAAAAATGGCGTCGAAGCGAAAGACGCCCGCTGTCGATCTCGCTGCTACTCCCGCAAAGAAGGCACGAAAGTCTCGACCCAGTTGTCAGCAGTTTAAAGCAGACTACACCAGGGAGTATCCATGTGTGGTCAGATCTGCAAATAGCTCCTCAGCCGCAAGATGCACGTACTGTCAGACCGATTTTTCGATTGCTCACGCCGTCACGGGGGGCGGTTTGACATCGAGAAACATGTGCGTACTGCAACACACAAGAAGAAAGCCGCGGAAAAGCCGAGCAAACCGCTCACTGCGTATTTCAAGCCAGCGACTGCAGCAGAGGACGATCAATCAGTCATTTTAGCAGAATGTTTGTTCACATCGTTCCTTATGGAACACAATAGGCTTGTTCAGGATGCGCAGCGATTCAAAGCGCTGCTCAGCGCTGCATGTGATTCACTCCTGAACGGCCAATTTGGGGCGTGCTTCACTCAGCGCTGAGCAGCGCTCTGCATCACCGATCCGAGATGGTGCAGAATGATTTTGCATCATTTCAAAATGGCGTCTTCGATCCCGCACTGGCCGTCGACGCGTAAAATAACCCTCAGAAACATCATTTTGGGACTGGAACGGGCTTTATTTGCCCCAAGCACTCTGTATGTGCAACTAATGGCAAGTAAGGATGACACAGTAGTGGATTTTATTCATGCAGAATACATGTAAACGTGCATAAACGATGTCTGTGGCAAAGAAAACACTTTCTTCACGTCTATCAACACAACATGGGGCGCAGAAGATTTACCTCCCCTTTAACAAGTGAAGCGCTGCACTACATCTTAGGCCTTCAGGAGTGGCAAAGAGCGCGCAATTGCCAACATGAAGCGCTCATGCAGCGCTTCGTACTCCTGAACAAGCCTCATGTAACCATCAATGCAGCAGATCACACGGGGCCACTGTTTGACCGTCACGTAGAACACACACCACCCACCCACCCCCACCCCCGCTTCACGCCGGCGGTTCAGCGCTCAGCGTCTTGACAGCCCCCCCCCCCCCCCCGCTTCACGCCGGCGGTTCAGCGCTCAGCGTCTAGACAGCCCCCCCCCCCCCCCCCGCTGGCGGTTCAGCGCTTCGCGCCTGCGCAAACATCGCCATTGTCCTTCTTCTGCGTGTGTGCTACGCCTATTTCTTAAATGCTACTCCAAAAAGCTCTGGATGCTACTCTTTGGCAGGATGGTGGGTTGGCAGGTCTGAGTTCCACACCTTTCCTACCATGGCAGTAGCTGTGTGGTGGAATGAGATTCCACTTCCAAGCATTGCATGCCACTCATAATTGAACATACATCTGTCAATGATGTGAAACATCTCTCCTGATATTCAGTAGACAAGCAAAGATTGTGGTGAACGAGAGGATTGTTAGTGGATTATTCCCAATAGTTTAGTCTTGAGGGTGATCATTGTGATAAAATGTGTGTAATTTTGTAATAATAATTATTGGTGCTGACGTATAAGTTTTATGGAGGCCATTTCAGAAGTCATCCACTCTCCTGATGGGATGTTTGAAAGGAAAAAAAAACTTTTCCTTGAAATTTTTTGTCCATACACCCTTAACACAGTTGCCTCCTTTTTTATTACAATGAACACAAAATAAATTGTTGTAAATGTTGTGACTTTTCTCTTTCGCAAAGTCCTGTTAATATGGGGTTCTCCTTGCTTGCGCTGCGAAGTCGAAATTCACAAAATCTGGTGGTCATTTCAACTCTTTATTCATGCTCTGGTCGATACACAGCGCTGACAATCAGCAATCAGCACTACCATTACTTCTCTCTTGAGACTGGATTCTCAGAGGACACAATCACTGTTATTCATGCTCTTACCCATGTCTGCTGTCTGTTGTTTGCTCTTCTTGCACTGTGTCTTATGTGTACACCCTGGAGTACACCTCGCTCTAGGGCACAAAAGGCATTGAGGACTCCATCACTCCTTATGGAGGACTTTTTGCACTGGCTTATCTTCTTAGGCTCTCGTCTGTCTCTTCTGTGTGCACCCTGCTTATATACTCTTCTACAGATTTCAGAATCTTCTAGAACCAATGTACTCCACTTGTCTAGAAGCTTTGTAAATGACAGCATGTGATACAATAAATTTAGCCTGACTACGTCACATAACTGAGCAATAACCAGGGTACAGAGACTAACGTCATGTGCTCAATGATGCCACGATATTCTGGCACATTCAAGAACCTTCACAACACAATCATTTACACTGTGCGCTCTCAAAGATATCTAAAGAGGCAGAAAAATGCACAAAGAACTGCAGTGTCCAGTTGAGGAAGATAATGCAAAACTGCACCTGTATTTCCTCTCCACAATTGTGATGTAGTCAGATGGCAGAAAGAAATTGGTGCCAGCTCCATGATAAAAATTTGCCCATGAAAGTCTACACAACAACAATTTCTACTCAGTTTCTGCACTTGTAGCTGACGAACCCCCAATATGTGCCATTCCAGTCGTTAATCAGAGTTATTCAGATCACAGAACGCATACACATAAGAAGCCATGATGGTTGTACAATTTGAAAGTCTTAAATTAAGGAATATAATCCATACAGCCCAAGCCACAGAATATCTCTTTCAAGTAAAATGCGACTCCTAATTTTGGAGACCACCAGCTCCAAGTAACAACTAATGCTACCAGAGGATTTTGTCAACGATGGGTCAAGTATCCACATTTTCCTTCAGCATTCACCAGTGAAGATTGTGCAAGTTCTTATGACTCTGGTTGTTGGGAATCTAAGACATTTGCTTCTGGGGCAAAATGTATTGTATGCTATATTAGTAAAGTAATCTGCCACTAATGCTTAGTAGCTTAACTACTGTGTGAAGTGCAGAAAATGCTTGTAAATGCACCCTATGTTTCTAGTCTCCTGAGGCTTAGTACCAATATACCATTCTGAAAACAGCATATGCTGTCCACATGAGTCATGCTGAATGCCCACATTCATCAGCTGGAGAAGAGAGCCACAGGCATTGGGTCAACCATTCTGAACACAGAGATCATAGTGTCTCTGACACAGGTTGGTCACGTGACTTCGGCTCCACATTCCATTGATTCTACCAATCAAAATTCAACATGATCAGAAGACCATTGAGAGTAAAAAGAGGCGATTCTATTTCACTCCAATTATTTATCCCGATAGATAAACACAAATGTGGTGTTCTAATAAAACTAATCTATGAGATTTTCAGGAAATCATTTGAGAACTACTTTTAGCGCGAACGTGTCTATAAGGTTGCAAACTGCCCTGAGCACGTGCGATTGTGTATAGTAATACCAAAGGTTATACAGTTATGAATAGTCTTTGGTAATACACGCGATCTTTGGACCCACGCAGCAAAAAGGATTCCTATGGGTCCGGGATGGTTTCGTGAATCTATGGTTATACTCTCGCAAGTAAATGCTTTCTGGCCGGGACCTGTGGTCTAACTGCCTTCACACTGTTTGACGAGCTCCACACTTCGATCATTCGGTGTCGACTGATGGAGTCAGTAAGTGATTTAACCTGTGTTGAACGTTAATCGAATGGAAGTTTCTTCTGTAGGAATCCGTCCGATTCCGAAGTTCGATATTATCGGATAGCTCAGAAGCAGTTTTTCTAAGTTTTATCCTTCTAAGCATACATTAAATTAATGATTCCTCATCAGCAAAAGCACTCAGTGGGTTTCTGTGTGTATCGAAGATTATGCAGACGGGATTGGTTGCCTTACTCGCTCAATGAAGTATAAATATTGCTGTTGTATACAAAGTCCTTATAATTAGTAGAGTTCACAATATTACACTCTTGTGATTCGAATTTTACCGCATACAAGTTTTACATTCATGGGAAATCGATGTTTAGAAAATGAACTGACGGAAAAATGGCTGCCAGTATGGAGTGTATCACAACAAGCGGAGGAATACACTCACGATGTGATATGGCATTCAGCGTGGCTGTTCAGAACGGTGGTATGCATGTTATGGAAGAATTTAGGCTATCACGTGACCAACCTGTTGCTGAGACTATATTCACTAGTCTCAGCCACGCTGAATGTGGGTCAACATACATTGGAGATATAAAAGGTTGGTTGCCGGGGTCGGACTGACAAAAGTGAAAAGGAAAGTTGTGACAATTACTCCGACTAATTGTATTCCCTCTCTTTTTTTTAATCTTTTGGCCCTGAAAAGGTCCGTTTGATTTTCTTGTCTCTCGAGCGTTGGCCGTCAGGCGTGAGCTGTTGGTTGGAGTCGTCGTGCCTGCCGGGACTGGCTGCTGCAGGTCTGTGGCTAGCGGCTGCGGGTAGTGGCTCCAAGTGGTAGCTGTGGCTGCTGAGAGCTGTGGCTAGGAAGAAAGTTGTTTCGGTGGGTTTTTTTATAATAGGCAGGTGATGACATAAGCTCACTTCTCAACATCTCATCAGGCAAAAAAGCATGGAAGGCACGTGCAACATATATTCAGAGTTTTTTTTCTTCTTTGGATTTTATTCAAAATAGCACCAAAACGCATACAATCAAAAGTTTGAGCAGCAGTCAAAAGGCGAAAGGGACGCTAGAAAGGGTTCTAACACCGAAACGCATACAATCAAAAGTTTGTGCAGCAGTCGAAACGCGTACAATCCAAGTTTGAGCAGCAGTCTAAAGGCGAAAGGAACGCTAGAAAGGGTTCCGTCAAAGAGTTCTGGGAGCACAGGGCAGCCGTCGTGTTGCAGATAACCGAATAAATAAACACGAACAATGTGGAGCAGTTACACTGTGAAAAGTGCGGTGGTCACTGGCCCTAGGCCTGTGGAACCCGCAGTCACTCTCCGCAGTCATCTCACGACCTGGATGAGGCAAGGACACAGAAGGCATTGCCTCGGAGGATAGCCATCCCGATTCGTTGTTTGAGCCACATGGTCTCCTGTGGCTCGCCCGTCTCCCCCGTCAGTCTTCGTCCAATTTCCTCGATGGTCTTGAGTGTTGAAGGACCGAAGACTCCGGTAGTCTCGAAGGCGAGGGGCTCGAAGCGGTGTCGTTCGGCCAGGATGCGGTATTTCGTCCTCTTCGCCCCTTCCGCTGCCTCTGCTGCAGTTGACTTGCAGGGCGCTGGAAATGATGTTACTGGGGGCGAAAGAATCCACGCGCGTCACATCCCAGACCAAGCTTCGGCCGTTGGAGAAGGGGAAGATGGTCATCCTATCTGGGTGCTTGCCGTCGCCTCTGTCGAGCCCGGTTGATTTCAGGACAGATGGTATTCCAGCGCTCTGAAGGGCACGTCTCACCACGTCATTCGAAGCAGAGTGGCGTGGGAAACGGCCAGCGCTTGCTCGACAGGAGAGGGCGTGATGTCCAAGGGCGTCCATAGATCTTCCACAGGTGGGGTTCGCAGACTGGCGCTCCTGCCCTCTGAGCGACGGCTATTCTGATGGTCTCACGGTCCAGACGGAGCCCCAGGGACGGGATTGGGATGGCGTGGATCCAGCTTCCAATTTCCGCTCGGATGCGCGCGGCTGAGACCTGTTCGACCGAACAAGGATGTCCTCCAAGGTTCGCTTGGAAGAGATCGTATCCCAAGCTTTCTGCTTCCATCTGTCTTCTCCGTTTGGTTCCTCCCCCGTTTGGCTCTTCCACCTCCAAGTGTTGATGGCTTCCTCCAGCTCGCCCGTCTCCTCCAGTCCAACGGTTCTGGAGAGTACGGAGTCGACGAGAGAGCTGCCCCGAGTTGCGCAGTCCCAGCGCTTGAAAGCGCTGGACGGGAGCAGCGCTTGCGCCGCTCAAAGTCAAACGCTTCGCTAAATTTCCCGCTCATCACCGCTTGCAAGCAGAGACACTATATGGACTGCTGACTTGACCTCTCAGTATATAGTCTAAATATAGTCGCAGTGCTGTCTGCCCAGCTCCGCCTTCCCACCGGCAACGATCATTTCCGGTTTCCGAGTTTACAGAATGGAGCAGCTAATCGAGGAGATACTTGACGTAAGTACGCATTTACTGAAAATAAGTAGTTGAAAAGAAAGAATGAACATTGAAATAGTATATTATACGTAACTGTCAATCTATAGCTACATTAGCTCGGACAGTGTAGATGAGTGTAACATTTATGACCGAGATAATACACGAAAGACAAAGAGCGAGTCAACGCTTCATGAAGTCAGTTGGCAATGATGTTATGAATCAGAAAATATTTTTTTTTAATAAGCAGGATGGTGTTGCAAGTCAGAGGCACTGCTGCTAAACGTTTCTTAAACGTATGTGAAATGCTGAGCACCATTGCACTCCACTTGTCTTCTACATAGCGGCATAGCAGTCGGTACACGTCGTCTGCTCTCTGACGCGCGCATACCGCCACTGGCGCTAACGCGATGACTCGCAAAGGGAGGAACCTATGGTATCTCTGCTCGCTCCCATTCAGGATCGTTGTGTTATTATTCTGTGGAACGACAGCCCTCTATTTCGGCCTGTGTAGGCTCCACAACCAATAATTGCACAGTTGTTTCCTGGCATGTTGTGTCAAAACCCTCTGAATCCCACAGACGCTGGATATAGCTGGAATGGTTCCACTGTGCTTTTAAGCAGACGCTACGTCAAAGAACACACTTCATATTCAACGAATTGTCAGTCCAACTTCAACCTCTGACTCTACAATCCGCAAATTACATCATTTTTTGCACAACTGAATTCAGCTAGAGATGATAAAGCACAGTACAAGAAATAACCATTACATTCTATTGCTGTGTAGACAATGGAACCTGCCCAGACTTAGACCGGAAGAGAGCAGTGCCTCCGCCCTGGTTTTCTGCGCGAGACGCCACTGGCAGACGCATTTCGCGCAGACAGCTATCCAGAGGCGTGTTCAAGACACCTACCGGTACGTACCGGTACGTACCGGTAGCATCTTGAACGACTTGTTACGGCTACCGGTACGTACCGGTACGTACCGCGCCCGAGAGCCGTTGCGCGTGTATAGCCAAAATGGCTGCCTTCGGGGAAAGGAAGAAAATCGTCATCACAAATATGCGCTGTGGCACGCATTTCGACCTGTGATTATTACCCAGCCTATGCGAGACGTTACAAGAAGGTAGGCTGATATTGTACTTTTCTTTTTTTAAAGAATAACTGCTCTGAAATAATTACCGGTCAAGATGTGAGCAAACATTTCAACGATAGACGGCAAAACAATTTCAAGGCAATTTCAAGGGAAGCAACTCTTATTTTTTACATTAGCCCTTGGTTAGTGGTGTTACCTCCCTTGAAAATAGCATCGAACTATTCTTGCTTACACCAAGTCAGCACTGTCGTTTTGACATAAATTTCTATTCGAGCGATGTCGAGCATTCATGCACAGCTACAGCTTAACGTATTTCATCAGCTTCCACAAGGAACAAGCAGTCTGCAGCTGCTGGTTTACTCATTTGGTTGAGAAGCGCAATCCGCGGCGATGAGAAGGCATCTTGGAAGCCATCTTGGCTACCGTTGGGTCATAACGAGTCGTTCAAGATGGCACACCGGTAGGTAGGCTACCGGTAGGCTACCGGTAGGTCGTCTTGAACGCACGGCAGTTACTGCTTGCAAGCGCTGACGTCTCGTGGTTTCATCAGCGCTTGCAAGCGGTGATGAGCGGGAAATTTAGCGAAGCGTTTGAGCGGCGCAACTCCCGTCCAGCGCTTTCAAGCGCTGGGACTGCGCAACTCGGGGCTGGTGGCGGAGTATTCAGAGTTCCTTCCATCACGAACTGTAAACACCGCATGGAGCTGACTACCGGCAGTACCGCGATGCCTTTTGTCGATACACGGATGTGAGAACCGCCAGCGAGGAAAGGTATGCAGAGAGTATTAATGTATGCACTACACGTGGCACATTTCTGCATTCTATTGCTGTTGTTATTATGATTGTTGTCATGTGCAGTTAACAGTGTGATCAATGTGTAAAAACCCACGCGCGACGTACATAAATATAGCGATGATTCAACTAGTGGTGAAGCCTGCGGATGTTGGAAGTGGCGAATGCTCCATCTACATTACCTGACGTTCTGTCGATATCATAGGAACACTGTTGTTCTGACACGTGTCGTTAGACAGTTTTTCACTCGAAGAGTAATCGTGTAAGAGAGTTGGCACTTCAACGCGCTGTCCGCACTTACGTATCTGGCTTAGTTACATCCGGAACAATTCAAAAGCCTATCGAAATAGGAGGTAAGATGTAGGTACAGCTGTGCATTGAGATTTGGTGTTTGCGCTTTTCGAGTGGTAGGTGCTTTGCATTGAACGGCTATTTCGATTCGCATGTATTTCTGCAGTGTATTTCGACGTTCCATATATGTTTGTCATAATTATGTGCATCTGACCACACTTCATTACCATCTTGTGAACCATCAACTCTCAATGTGATGAAAGAACCGGTGATTGAGAACGCAGACGTCAAGGTAGGCACTTTCGACACATGCACATCAGAATAATGGCCTTATCTTACAAAGACGATGTCACGCTGTTGACACACCACCAGGGCTTCAGCTGATGAAAGGAGACATATCCAGAGGCTCCGGCCATACAATGTTACTCTTGCATTATTTTGTTCTCTCTTTCACAACCACATCTCATACAGGTTTATAAGTGCATATTATGGGCATAGATACGAGTGAAGAGTCTGATTGCTTGTTTGTTTTTCAGGTTGGTGGAGGAGTTCTTGTCAAAAATCCAGTATGTGGAAATCCAATTCATCTCGAGGTACTATAATCCTACTCCTGCTTGTGTGCATTCTTTCCATGGCTGTTCGGCTGACTGAAGGGGATGGAACCACAGAGCTGCCACCAGACACTTCCACACCAGAACCTGGCATTTCTAGCACAGACTTTGCCATTCAGCTACACAAAGCCATAGTTGCCCTAGACCCCCAGGGCAATGCAGTCTTCTCTCCCTTCAGCATCACTGCAGTTCTGGCCATGCTGTTGGAGGGAGCCAGAGAGAGGACTGCAGACCAGCTGGTCAGTGCTCTGCGCTGGGAGCATTCCTTTTTGGAAGTGAGGCACTCTTTTCAAAGGTACCTGGCACTGCTCAGGGAAGGAGGTGACAACTACACTTTGTCTACTGCTAACCGTTTGTACGCTGATGAGCGATTCAGCATTCTTGATGAATTTGTTAGTACCTGTGCTCATTACTACGGTTCCAATATGATCTCTGCAGACTTTGAAGAAAACTTTGAGAAGGAGAGGCAGGCAATCAACCAGTGGGTGGAGGATGAGACAAAGGGGAAAATCCGAGACCTCTTCCCCCCAGGGTCTTTCTCATCTCTCACTGTCATGGTCATAGCCAATGCTATCTACTTCAAGGGAAGTTGGGCCAACCCCTTCAATGGAGAGCTGACCAAGCTGGGGACCTTCACCACAGACAGTGGAGAGAGGTTCACTGTCAACCTGATGCGGATGCAGAAGAGGCTGCAGGCAGGTTATCATGATGAGCTTAACAGCTTTGTTCTAGAGCTGCCATATGTTGGAGATGAACTCAGCATGTTCCTGGTGGTCCCCAACAAAGACAAGCAGCAGACTCTGGCAAGCCTGGAGGCTGCTCTCACTGAAGATGCCATGCTGCAGTTGACCCAGAGGGTCAGCATGGAACTTGTGAACCTGGTTGTCCCCAAGTTCAAGGTTGAGTCGTCTGTGGATGCCAAGGCAGTCTTGCAAGGCCTTGGAGTAAAAGATCTGTTTCTGTCAACTGATGCAGACCTGTCTGGCATTGATGGAAAGGGGGGCTTGTTTGTTTCTGAAATGCTGCACAAGGCATTTCTTGAAGTCAAAGAAGAAGGCACCGAGGCTGCTGCAGCCACGGCTGCCAGAATCCAGAAGCGGTCTGCAGAGTTTCCTCTTGAGGTGCATGCAGACCATCCCTTCCTCTTCTTTGTCTGGGACAAAAGGGCAGAGGTTGTCTTGTTCCTGGGTCGGTATGCAAGGCCCGACAACATCACTGGCACTCTCGATGCCACAACTCCTAGAGAGGAACTTTGAAATAGCAGCTCATTGCAAAACATGCATTATTCATTCTAATACAAATGGCTGTTTCATGATTTTAAGGTGCAACCAAAATTACATTTGTGAATATTGGTTTTTGTATTTCTTTTGCTTATTTCTGCAGGAAAAAATAAATATTGAAAACTATTGTTTTGATTGCCTTTCTTTTACAAAGATTGCAGCATCATAACTCCATTTCAGATTCTGTTATATTCTTCCTTGATCATTAATTAAGAAATTAATCGCAAGAAAGACCATACCTTGGCTTTCAACAGGTGTGACAGATGAAACAAAGAGACCATCAATCTCAGACCAGCCATCAAATGAGAAAGATGGTGCAGTTTTTGTCATTCAATAGTGCAGCAACATCAGTAAAGGGTAGAGCATAAACCCTTATGAAAATTATGAAAAGAGTACCAAGCTATCATTGGGGTAGTTGGTTAACCTTTAGAAATGTGACGGGGCAGGATTTTCAGCTCAACTTCCTGTTCAGCAGTTGCTCTGGGTGAACTGTTCCTCTTGAGAACTAATAAAGTTTTTAGCTGGAAAAGTGCTTGATGGAATGCAGGCATACTTTCAGGGCCAGAGAAACTGCTGAATGAAAAATTCTGCCTACAATTTTTGCTTTTAACATGTGGTTATGGTAACATGGCAAAAGAAATGGGGTTGGTAGGTTGGCCTCAACTTCGTTTTTTCATGTACATATATATATATATTTTATAGATGAGGCCAGACTGAACATAAATCAAGTTTATATTTTGCTGAAAATGCATTTTAAAATTATACAGTGGATTCCCAGAGTGCTCGTAGGGCAGGGAAGATGGGACAGCATGCAGTTCGTTGTTTACTGCAATTCTTTTTAATTTCACAAGTGAAAAAAAACACAACTATGGGTTGGAGGTTAAGAACTGACACACCACGTCTCCCTACGTGATTCGTAAGAGGTGAATAGATAGGGACATCATGAAATAATTTGCGTTTACTATATTCTAGTGATTTTTGTACATAATGGCCTTACATAGCCTACAAAGGCTGATGGGTCATAAAACACCATCCACCCATCCATCACAAGTGAAAAAAAAGTTTAAGGTCGGCAGAAGAAAAAAAAGATTGGTTGGATTACTTTAACCACAACTATCTTTTGGTCTTAACTGTTCTTTCCTGTGGCTGACACTGCTCTGCAGACACTGAATGGATGCGTCAAAAAGCAATCATTCCAGAATCACCAAAAGGATCACAGATCTGCATGAAAACATGAGGTAGCAATGCAAGTTTTCAAACACTGTCGGAATCACTTTATGAGTAAATTGAAATTAGAGTGAGTTGAGGGTAGAAAACAAATTACAGCCATGCCGTTTTCCAAGCCATAAAGGGGGGAAAGCAGTGTGTGTGTGTGTTTAATTAATGTGGGAAATTTCAAGGACTAAAACAATCACCAAGCCAGTGCAACTGTTGGTACTGCACTTGCAGTTTTTCTCAATTCATGGGTCCAGTATTTGAGACAGTACAGATCGCAGAGTGGCATTTTTGGGCAGAATGCTTTACTGGAAGTGTATCATGCCACCAGGTGGAAGAGCAGGTGCCTGCAAGGGCAGTGTGGCATCCTTGGGCAGAATGCTTTACTGGAAGTGTATCATGCCACCAGGTGGAAAAGCAGGTGCCTGCAAGGGCAGTGTGGCATCCTTGGGCAGAATGCTTTACTGGAAGTGTATCATGCCACCAGGTGGAAAAGCAGGTGCCTGCAAGGGCAGTGTGGCATCCTTGGGCAGAATGCTTTACTGGAAGTGTATCATGCCACCAGGTGGAAAGGCAGGTGCCTGCAAGGGCAGTGTGGCATCCTTGGGCAGAATGCTTTACTGGAAGTGTATCATGCCACCAGGTGGAAGAGCAGGTGCCTGCAAGGGCAGTGTGGCATCCTTGGGCAGAATGCTTTACTGGAAGTGTATCATGCCACCAGGTGGAAAGGCAGGTGCCTGCAAGGGCAGTGTGGCATCCTTGGGCAGAATGCTTTACTGGAAGTGTATCATGCCACCAGGTGGAAAAGCAGGTGCCTGCAAGGGCAGTGTGGCATCCTTGGGCAGAATGCTTTACTGGAAGTGTATCATGCCACCAGGTGGAAAGGCAGGTGCCTGCAAGGGCAGTGTGGCATCCTTGGGCAGAATGCTTTACTGGAAGTGTATCATGCCACCCAGGTGGAAAAGCAGGTGCCTGCAAGGGCAGTGTGGCATCCTTGGGCAGAATGCTTTACTGGAAGTGTATCATGCCACCCAGGTGGAAAAGCAGGTGCCTGCAAGGGCAGTGTGGCATCCTTGGGCAGAATGCTTTACTGGAAGTGTATCATGCCACCCAGGTGGAAAAGCAGGTGCCTGCAAGGGCAGTGTGGCATCCTTGGGCAGAATGCTTTACTGGAAGTGTATCATGCCACCCAGGTGGAAAGGCAGGTGCCTGCAAGGGCAGTGTGGCATCCTTGGGCAGAATGCTTTACTGGAAGTGTATCATGCCACCCAGGTGGAAAGGCAGGTGCCTGCAAGGGCAGTGTGGCATCCTTGGGCAGAATGCTTTACTGGAAGTGTATCATGCCACCCAGGTGGAAAGGCAGGTGCCTGCAAGGGCAGTGTGGCATCCTTGGGCAGAATGCTTTACTGGAAGTGTATCATGCCACCCAGGTGGAAAGGCAGGTGCCTGCAAGGGCAGTGTGGGCACACTGGAGCATGGTTCACCCTTAACATGGCTATGAGCAAGCATCAGGTGACAATATTCTTCCGTTTGGAGATGGTCTTGCACTTGTGCATCCTGTCTGTCAACAAGTGCAAATGAAGGAATAATCAGGTGACCCAAATGATCAAGGTTAAATGAAGTGGTTTGAGACCTGAAATTGGATGGTAAGTGATGTCTGTATGCAAGACCTCCTGCTTTGGTGTTTATTTTAAACCAAGTAAGCATTGAATGATTACAAGGTGTTGGTACACTGGATCTCACTTTTGGTACAGAACAGTGCACTGTCTGCATACATCACAGACCAAAATAATGATCTTATCAAAAGGTGGTATAAATAAAGAATGACATTCTGCTTCACAGACAGGAGAGGGAAGTCTGTGAAGACTGTTGTGTAACAATTCCTGTATTCTTCCACTGATTCCATCTTTCCTGTGTTGTATTCCTATCGGCACATGAAAACACAAGTGAACATGGAAATACTGCAATAAATATTTTACATGACAATTACTTGGTTGAGATATTATCAACTAATGTATCTTTACGATGTATTGTCTGAAAAAGATACACATCTCTTTAGAGTTACCTGAACGGCATTACAAATTTATATGAATGACTAGGTTAACCAACCCACTACAGTCTTCAATTCCTCATCTAATGACGAGCTGTGACCATTCAATGATTTAGTCTACTCCCGGATCAGTACAGCTTACGTCACTGTAGTAAATAACTTCGTTGTTACTCAGAGTATATACAGTCGAACACCAGTGCGATAACTTCAAATACACTGTCAAATCACATGATCTGTGATGCTGACAACATCCTTCAACTAAATTTTTCAAAAGTAAACAGCTTTATGTGCAAGTTGAATTTCTCTAGTCAGGTGACACTGACAGTCAACACTGCGATCAAACATGATCTCTCCGAGAAGGTTAAAATGTACACTCTTCAGCACTTGTGACCGTGTGTCCCTCCCTCCTTCAATGTCAACTTGGAGAATTAAGGTCACAGGAGTTGTGGGGACACAGCGACGCAGGTATGTCCTTCGCTTTCTATCGAGGTCAGAGTTACCTCCCTCCTTGAGATAGAGAGCATGTAAATTTCAATCTTTGTGTTTTGCTCTGCTATCCACAGACTTGTACAGTAGATTTAAGCTCAGGTAGCGATCCAAATAAAGCGAGCGTCTATGTATTCTTGTCACATGATTTGTCAACTTGCAATATGGCCGGCGTCGACAGAGGAAGGATGACCGCTGTGACCGGAACGTTTGCTTTGCTGGCTTTGGGTGAGTGTTTTCTTTATACGTTCTCAGAGAAGTCATGGATCAACATGGCTGACTTTTCTTATGCACGGAATAATTATGTATGCTTTCAGTAAAGCCAGATTCACGATTCTGCATGTGCTAATGAGTCACAGTTAAGTTAGTGACAGTATTTTGACAGATCACCTCGGACTCTCCTTCCTCCTCCTTCTTCTTCTTCTTCTTCTTCTTCTTCTTCTTCTTCTTCTTCTTCTTCTTCTTCTTCTTCTTCTTCTTCTTCTTCTTCTTCTTCTTCTTCTTCTTCCGTTGTCGTAGTTTTAGCTGTTGAATACACCTTTTTTTACACGGTAGCTTTTGAACTCATTTTCCTTCAATTAAACGACCGTGGTAATTAACGTAATTAAATTGTGAGGGTGTTACGACATAAGTCAATTTAAGTGGAGTACAGGGAAAGTAGAGAGGTTATTTTTTACAAAACATAATATACTTCGACCCTCAACTCAATCCCCTACGGCTATAGTTTAAAATTATGACTCCGATATTCAATCTTTGAATATAAATATTTCTACTGTTCTATCATCATCATGTGAACACCTCGGTAGTTTTGCCTGAGGACACACGTGATTTCGAGTTGACGTACCTTCAGCTCTTACTCAGCCGTCTTCATGTTGGTTTTGCACGTCAGACACGTCAGGCCTGCTTTTGAGGAAGGACCTTTTCATGATAAATATTTTCCTTCCAGTCTCTCCATTATTAGAATTACATAGATAACAATCACGGAGTTGTTATCCTCCCATCCTGCCGTCTTTATGACAAACTGTTCTTTTGCCAGATTGGAGCAGGAATTAATGTTCTGATTATCATTTACTTAGGTGGAATATTTGCTTTTACTGTACACCGTTTAAGAGAATGACTTCTTACTACCGCTTTTCAATCACCCTTACAATGTTGAAAACATCACTTTATTTATTAAACTATTGGTGCATTCATCCTTTACTTCCATTCTGGAAAATAGATCATGTCAATGCAATGTGCCCATTGTAATGTATTGTCTTTTGCCACAACCCAAACTTGATGCTGTGAGTGTATGTGTCTGTGTGTGTGAGTGTGTGTGTGTGTGTGTGTGTGTGTGTGTGTGTGTGTGCACGTGCGTGTGTGTGTGCGTGCACGTGCATGTGTGCATGCGTGTGTGTGTGTTCTGAGAGAGAGAGAACAGGCATGAATGACACAAAATCAGTATCAAAGTGACACTGACAGTAATGATCAAGTCATGTGAATATGACAAGAAGTGTTATTACTCCTGTGCCCGCACGCACACCTTTCTCATTATCTATTGCTGATAGAATAGCATTCTATGAATTACTTTCCTTCTGTCATACAGTGCTAGTAGGATGTGGGGCCCAGGAGCTGGCCATCACACATGCCCCCAAGTCTGTGGCCTTCCAGCAGCAAGGGCAGCCACTGTCCACAGCTGATGTTCCAAGCGTAGTGGCCAGCGCCCTTGGCCTTCACACTGGGGTAGGTTTGATTTGAGATGGCTGCCTTTCACCAATGAGCCTATGGAGTCCTTGTGTTTTTACGTTGTCTATTCAGAATTTGTCAAATGGAATGGATGCTACTCAAGAGGTTGTCCATACTAATGTAAGCATGGCTAATGTCTGCTGTCTAATTCTAGGGAAGGTTACTTTTTTCTCCTAATGTTGTTGCTTTGTGTTTACCAAACATATTGTGCCAGAGAATTGATATTGCCTATAGTTTTAACAGAGGCAGCTGAAACTTGCCATATGATGTGACAACACAGGCATATATGTGACCAGCCACGACAAAACCAGTGCTAAGTCGATTTTTGGACAAAATAGGATTTTAATATTTTAGAATTCTGCATTCATTTCTGTTTGTTTTGATATAAGAATGAACAGTGTGAGTTAATTAGAATAGGAGTTACAGGCATTTCAAGTTGGGTACTGAAGCAACGGTCATTTTGAAAAAAAAAGGTCTTAGAAGATTTACCCTCTTCAGACATTAAACACCTTAGCAACGGTATTTCAAACTCCGTTTCCAAAAATAGCTGACCTAATTTTTCTTCGACATCCACAGAGCGGGAACGCCGAGAGAGTGGCCTTTCTAACGGTATATAACATGAAGGGGTTCTGCAAGGGTTTAGGTGTGTTTATTGCGGCTAAAATGAGGCAATTAACGCTAATTACAGGGAGCTTTTGAAACAATACATAACACAAAAGTCTTTATTTTACCATCAAAATATAATTCTTCAACACGTTTCCTTTACTGGCATGATAGTT
The DNA here is from genome assembly GCA_034096865.1 of Theodoxus fluviatilis. Classification (NCBI taxonomy): domain Eukaryota; kingdom Metazoa; phylum Mollusca; class Gastropoda; order Cycloneritida; family Neritidae; genus Theodoxus; species Theodoxus fluviatilis. The sequence continues at coordinate 123,654 of JAWQFJ010002961.1, read as the reverse complement.
TGAACCAAGTAGAATCTATTTTTATCAAAAAGTAAAAATCACCTAGATTGACCCTCCCTGCCTTTTCTCCGACTTAGCGCAAAAGAGGGCCGCGCGACTTAGCACTGGTTTTGTCGTGGCTGGTCACATATAAGGTTTACTGCCCTTTCCCACTGTAGGTGCTTTATCACATTGAATATTATGACATTGTTTTCCTTGCAGAACCTGATAATGGAAATACACTGGCACTAGGGTGAAAACCTCAGAGAAACTGAATATTCTGATGCTGTTATATATTTTCATATCATGCATAGCAGTCAAACACTGTTGGATCAATGTTTCACATTGCTTTATGACATGGTCAGTTGACTGAATGCTACATAACTAGGATGCACTCCATTCATTAATTTTTTTTCCAGGATTCAGTGAACAAAATTCTGTGGCATTACAATTGCATTACCTTTTTTAAAATAAAGACCATGAGAACATTTTGTACATGCATCAGGTTTAATTAACTAATGACACATCAGTAGATTCTTGTTGTTCAAACTTTTATTGTCACCATTACATGATACACAAGCATCTGCAGAGTCAACAGCCATTACCTCTCCACTCACTGTTCCATGATTTGTTGCATGGCAGGAGTTTTCCTGGGACGGCATCCGACATGGCTCCCTGTTCAAGCGTCCCAAAGCCAATGTGCTGGTGACAGTCATCACACACAAGGACATGCAGTACCTGCCTGGCCTGAACAAGGTGGCCAAGTTCCCCGTCACAGCTGTAAGTGCTGCCCCTGCCCTCAGTTGACGCTCACAGAGTTGTTTTGTTTGGTTTATCATTAATAGGAAGGTTTGTTGTTGTTCATATTATATTGCAAGGTTTTTTGCATTTTGTAAATTTTACCCTTGATATGTTTTGTGGGCTGTGAGTGAAAATTTCGTGTTTATTTTCTTTGATTATTCATGGAGTGATATGACTTCTGAGTGATTTTAAGGTACTGGAAATGTGTCCAAACGAAACCAGTGTACTGTCTTGAGAAGTCTGCACAATGTAGTGATGCGTTGACTTTGCTATGCTTTGTTATAAAAATAATAAGATTTTAATCAGGGCATGATCACAGACAAGTGTAATAAACAACAAGTAAAAACCCATTTGGAAAGGGGCTTATGAAGTGCACGGAATCACTGAAACAAGGTCTGAAAGCTCTATGACAATGTGTTCCAGCTGATGCAGGGGGCATCTAGCAGCATCCATATGTGATTCTCATGCCTAATAATTTATTGCATCTCACCACTCACTGTAGCAATACCACTGATGTATTGTCTTACATGATATATTTGAATTATCTTTATTTATCAGCCTGTTTGATTTGTTGGCTGGTTAGCAGGTTGGTTGGGTCATGTCATGTTGTTTAGGGATATGCCATGTTCTGCTCAATCATGCTGTGCTGTGTTTTATATTTTGTTATGGTGTGGTGTGTTGGAATGTGTTGCATTGCATTTTTCAGTTTAATGGATTTGTCTTCTTTTTGTGCAGGACCAGCCTTTTGTGGGGATGGAGTATGTCCAGAACCAGATTCAGTCCACTTTCCTGGACCAGGAACCCTTGCTCATGGACTTGATGGTGGACAACAACGTGAGTTGTGTAGCTTCACCCTTTGGTTCCCCTTTTGAGTTCTTACTTTGGTTCAACTTTTGGCATTATCGTGAAGCCATTTGCAATCAGATCTACTCTCAAATAAATAGTTCTCAATATAACCCTGTGAAATTCTTTGACAGAAGTAAACTTCTTTGAAACATTATGTGCAAACAAGATGGTCTCCCAGATGTTAGTGACAAATAGAGAACAAAAGAGCTGTCCAAGAATATGTAGTTTGAAAACAAGCAGTGTCCCATGGTGGAAATCATTTTCTCTTTACAACTGTCATCCATTTTCATTCCAGGCGGTCAATCTTCAGACAGAACAGCAGTTGTTCCGCAAGCTGCCCAGCTCACTGCTGACGCTGCGGGACCGCCTGGTGGATGGGGACTCCATCGTACACAAGCTGGACGCCGGGTCCCTCAACTCCTCACTACCCCAGGACCTGACTCTGCTGGGCGAACTGCAGGCCATGGATGATGTCCTCTCCACTGTGAGTCACCCACAGCAAGGATGCTTTTTGTGGAGGTTTAGGGGTATGAGGGACTTGACACAATGTGGGTTTGTTTTGGGGGGTTTTAAGAAATGTTTAAATTTGTTGTTGTTGTCTGAGGATAAAAGTAGGCATCAGTGATTTTTTTAAACAATAACATGTCAATTTGAATTTATGGGTGACAAAAGGTTTTTTCCAGTGGGTAAATAGAAAATTTTTTAATGGGTGGGGGGTGGGTAAGGGAAGATTCTTTGTTTGAAGTATATTGATGAGTGATGATGGGTCCTCATGGACCAAGTAGTTTATTTTCCAGATTGCTAGAAAACTGACCGTTGTAAAGTCTATGTGTTGTTTTTGTTACTTGTTTTTCTTGTTTAATATTCAGCAAATCCTCTTTGTTTTCAACTCCTTTTGGTGAATTGCTCTCCTGGAATGAGTTCCAAGGTGTCTGAGTTTTTAGGTTTTGGGGTGTCCTCCGGTAGCTCTAGCCTTTCTTTTTTTTATTTCATAGTGTGCTTTCTACAGTCACGCAATGTTTGTGTGTGCTTTTTATAGCTGTCCAAGAACAAAAAGCTACTGGCCAGCAAGACGCCCGACATGTTCACCTTCACCGTGATTGGCCTCAAGTCCATTGCTGACGCTCATGGTGCTCAGTCCTCACAAACCAAAGATGCCCAGCACCTGCTGACCGACTTCCTGGCCTATGTGAGTACCTGGCCCCTTCACAGACTGATGGTGTGATGTAAGCTTCCCAGCAGTGACTGTTGAGTGATTTGAGAGATGTGAATGTATTCTATTTATACTGTTTGAAAAGTTGAGTTGCTCAAATCCACTTCTAATGTGGTTCCAAGTTGGTGTCGCTCCATTTGTTTATGTTATGAAATGTATGTGTGCAAATGCCACTTTTCATGCTCTTTGAAAAGTTATTTCCTCAGCATCTTTTATTTGCTTGCTCATTATTGTGAATCATCCCTTTGTATAAGACTAAATTACAGCACCAATTGTTGATACTTTCATAATCAAATCTTCTACAATAATCATATTTAGAGTTGGGGGGTTTTAAACTCAAGAATCAGTTATAGTGCATAGTCAAAATAATTTACAAGATGGTTCCCTCATCAGAAAAAAACTTTTCCATTCATGTCACCTTTTTACTTTTAAACAGCTGACGAATGAGTTCCGACAGCTGTACAAGGACAACGTGATGGTGGAGGTGCTGACGGTGTCTCCCCTGCGCTACAGCCACTCTCGCAAGGCCCGCAGTCTAATGCAGGCCGCCGCTCCCGCCCTCACCGCCGCAGTGAGTGTCAGGTGTCTGGCAGTGGGGCGGTAGCTCCAGTCTTGTGGCAGTTGTTGCCCTTGTGGTGTCAAAGCAGTGGGAAAATATGACACTGCATCATGTGGTACCATTGCTCAGACTTTTTTTTCCCTCTCTCTCTCTCTCTCTCTCTCTCTCTCTCTCTCTCTCTCTCTCTCTCTCTCTCTCTCTCTCTCTCTCTCTCTCTCTCTCCCCCCCCCCCCCCCTGTTTCTTTCTCCCCCCCCCCCCCCCCCCCCTGTTTCTGTCTGTCTCTCTCCCTGTTTCTGTCTGTCTCTCTTCCTGTTCCTGTCTGTCTCTCTTCCTGTTCCTGTCTGTCTCTCTTCCTTCCTTCCTTCCATTTTCCCTCCTTTCTTCCATCTTTCCATCCTTTCTTTTTTTCGTTTTTGACTCACATGCGAAGCAAAAGTGACATCCGGGCGTCCGGAAACTTTAACGTTGGATTTTTCTCGGAGACCATTAAGTCTATCAACACCCAATTTGGCATGATGGTGTATGATGACAAGGCCTCAAAAAGCATACATAGTGACTTGACCTTGCTTCAAGGTCAAGGTCGCAGGGGCCGTAAATGTTGTCTAAAAAACAGTCATTTTTCACATTTTCTCAATTTTCTCTGAAGTTTTTGAGATTGGATACCTCACCTATACATGGTATATAGGGCAAAGTAAGCCCTATTTTTTGATACCAGTTTGGTTGACCTTGCTTCAAGGTCAAGGTCATTGGAGCTCTTCAAAGTTGGATTGTATACATATTTTGAAGTGATCTTGATCCTGAACTATGGAAGATAACTGTTTCAAACTTAATAATTATGTGGAGCACATGTAATACTTTCATCATGAGACACATTTGGTCACATATCATCAAGGTCAAGGTCACTTTGACCCTTATGAAATGTGACCAAAATGGGGTAGTGAACCACTAAAAGTGACCATATCTCATGGTAGAAAGTGCCAATAAACACCATTGTGCTTCCTATGTCTTGAATTAACAGCTTTGTGTTGCATGACCTTGGATGACCTTGACCTTGGGTCAAGGTCACATGTATTTTGGTAGGAAAAAAGTGTAAAGCATTTCTTAGTGTATGATGTCATTGGTAGGTTTAGTTGTTTGACCTTGACCTTGAAGGTCACCTGAAGGTCAAGGTCATATAAAGGTCAAGGTCAAGCACGTGAGTCGTATGGGCTTTGCCCTTCGTGTTCGATTTTAATTCTCAGCATCACATTGGCATGCAATCTCTCTCCATAACTTTGGACTGAGCATTTGAATGAAAATGAAGGGCTCATAGTTTTGTATGTGTTCAGTGGAAGCAGTGATGGAACAGAATTGAACTAGTGTAATTGCAACTTTTTATTTCAAAGAGCTTTATCCCAGATAACTTATATTTTGTCTTTTTCTGAGGGGATGTCACAGAGAAAAATTGTCGATGAATGTATCTTCCTTCATCGTTAATTGCATGACACTAAACTTTCATCTATTGCTAAATGATATTTTGCCTTCTTGGAAGTTTTTGTTGTGGATTTTGAAGAGTTACCTCCCTTGCTTTGCGAAGCACTGTTGGGAGAGTTGCCAACCTTGAGATGAGGGTTATTGAAAATGCTTGTAATCTATGGAATATGGAAATATGTCTCATTTGAAATGTTACAAGAATGTCTTGTTCACAATGTTCTGGGTGTTTCATACAATGACCCTGAATTGCTTATTCAAAAGTGTCATTCTAACTTTACTTCAGTGAGAATAGTGGAATATGCTTCAATTCGATTTCTGACCCTCTTTTTTTTCAGGCAACCAAACAAAACCTGAACCTGGCAGTAAGCTACCCCGAGACCTACCCTGCCATGTTCAACATCATTCTATGGTTCTCTATCTTCTTTGCCATCGTTTTCTTCGTCATTGGCTATGCCATGTGGTTCATCGACCCTGGTGTGGACAGCATCATCTACAGAATGACCAGCCAGCGACTCAAGAGAGACTAAAGCCCTCTGTCTTTCTGTGTGTCTTGCCCCGTCTCCTCCTTGCTGCCCTTCTCCCCACCTTTCAGCCTCTGGGGCTCTCCTCTTCCCATCCATCACCACCCAGATTTTCTAGAGTAGAGTGTAAGGATACTCAGGTAGTGCTGACACTACTATGAATTCAAATTGTCTTGTGTAGAGTTCCCTCTGTAACTGCTGCGTAGTTGAAGCAGGTTTTTGCTGTAAAATTCTTGTTGAGCAGTGAACAATGTATTTGAGTGGTTGGTAGGAACAGTTCGTGTAGATACCACTGTATTGCAATATTGATGTTGTGATTGGCTGTTACTAGTGTTAGGGGAATTTGATGGAAGAAGTTTTCTGTGTATGTGTGCCATCGGCTCAGTGGTGTTCAGTACTTTAGGGAGACCATGCATACTCTCTGCACCAGTTAGATGACAGATTGTTTAATGACTCTTCGGATTAGCATGCATGATAAGAACTAGTCAATTTATATCTCTGAGCATGAACTACAGTGACTGGATTTATCACTGGCACGTTGTTTATGGGATTCTTGGGTCGTCAGATTTGTTATATATTTGTTATGGGGATAATCTATCAAGATACCAAGACCTCAGCAGTGTAAATTGATAGAGAAATAGGTGGGTTCTCCAGGCTTCTTTAGACTTTGTTGTTGTTTAGATCATTGTACGTTGCTCTGTGAAGAAATTTGTCATGCATAGTGAATGAAGACTTATGCTAAAAGTCTGTGTTTAGCAGTTATGGTCTCATTATCAATTGAAGTAGGCTCAGGGTACGCTAACTTTGAACTCTTATTACAATCTGTGTTGAGCTGGTGGATCTTTCTGACATTATGACACCTGACAGAATCTTGGTGAGCATAATGAATGTTTGAGTATGCTGTGCACAGGTGTGTGTATGACATACGTGTATTTAATTTATCATTTCATATCAGAGGATCACACAGTGGATGTGTACTGTGTGTGATAACCCAAGTATTGTCTGCTCGCATTGTATTTGCTCCTTTTCTCTGCACTGCACTTATGTTACTGCCATTTGTTGAATATCAACAACTGTCATGAAGAACAAATTTTTCATTGTCGAATGTCTCCCTGTCGGCCTTCTTGATGAATTTATCAGGATCATCAAAGAAAGTTTTTGAAATCCAGATGAGATGTAGGAACTCATCTGAGTAATCTTCTTTAGAAGACTTATCGTGTAGAACAGGATGATGAATTTGAGTTCTGTCCACGCTATTTAATAAATTTGACTTTTTTCCTTTTTTTAATACTTGATAAAATAACAGTCTTTAAATTAATCATTATGACATGTATGGTTTTCTCTCGTTCTTCAAGTTATGCTTATATCTTAATCTTGGGGGGTTATTTTATGCATTCATCTGTGGTACAGTATCTGATGTACATAATTAATTTGTTTAATATTGTGTAAATGGACACTCTATATAAGCGGAAGTTCACTTCATTAGTTGCATATGATACAGTGATATGTATGTACATGTATATACTGTATGTGATTGTCTGCTGATGTGGCTGACCAACATGACAGCACAAATTGGAACCAAACATTCTTCCATTCAAGTGTTACTAAGTTCATGTAGACGTCATTGTAGAGTAGGTAGCGGCATGTCCAAGTCATTCTGTGATTTATTTCAACATGGGCTGCCACTTTATTGGAATGCATTCCACAATTTATTGCTGCAATCTTCCTTTCAGCTGCACCTGACAAGGCGAATAAAGATCAATTAAACCAACAGTAATGCCTTTACTTCCAGTTCGTTGCATCCGACCAGACAATGAACTGACGGAGGTGACGTTTTATTATCAATTTGTTCCAGTGGCTTTCTTCCCTGGGGTGTTCCTCTATCTCTTCGTGCCTGGCGTCCCATATTTTCTCTCTCTGTCACCAGCATTCTTCGTGTCCAGTCTGCCTGTCGGTGCTTCCCGTTAAAACCCAACAGCTGCCTATATCTCCGTCCATCCACCCGCCTGCCCGCCCATCTGTCTGTGTCTCTTTCTGTCTCTATCTTTGTCTCTTTCTGTCTCTGTCTCTTTCTGTCTCTCTGTCTCTCTGTCTCTCTCTCTCTCTCTCTCTCTCTCTCTCTCTCTCTCTCTCTCTCTCTCTCTCTCTCTCTCTCTCCGGGTGTGTGTGTATGTCTCGTTATAGATTTTGTGTACAGGATTAATTAAAGGGCGGAACAAAACTGCCGCTACTACTCCATGTAGGCTACATTTTGAAAGGCCAGAGAGAACAAATGCACACGTTTAACACGTGAATTGCATACCTTAAGCTAAGTATGAAATACGCTGGGCGTGTATTTTGACACGAGGTCATGCACAAAATCATGCAATGTGCTCAAGAAAAGACGTTTTGTTATTATATCTCAAACCGGAAGATCGCAAACTGTCGCTGCCCCTGGATGCTCCACGCCCCACCCCCCCCTCTCATCAGCTGGACCCCGTGGTCATAGAGCACTCGGAGCCTCACTCCAGTAGCTCGGAAGGCTGATAGGCCGTAAAATTCCATCCATCCATCCATCCATCCATCCATCCATCCATCCATCCATCCATCCATCCATCCATCCATCCAATCCATCCCATCCCATCCATCCATCCCATCCATCCATCCCATCCAATCCATCCATCCATCCATCCATCCATCCATCCATCATCCATCCAATCCATCCATCCAATCCATCCATCCAATCCATCCATCCAATCCATCCATCCATCCATCCATCCATCCATCCCATCCATCCATCCATCCATCCATCCCATCCATCCATCCATCCATCCATCCATCCATCCATCAATCCATCCATCCATCCATCATCCATCCATCATCCATCCAATCCATCCATCCATCCATCAATCCATCCATCCATCCATCCAATCCATCCATCCATCCAATCCATCCATCCATCCATCCATCCATCCATCCATCCATCATCCATCCATCATCCATCCATCCATCCATCCATCCATCCATCCATCCATCCATCCAATCCATCCATCCATCCATCCAATCCATCCATCCAATCCATCCAATCCATCCATCCAATCATCCATCCAATCCAATCCAATCCAATCCATCCATCCATCCATCCAATCCATCCATCCATCCATCCATCCAATCCATCCATCCATCCATCCATCCAATCCATCCAATCCATCCATCCAATCCATCCATCCAATCCATCCAATCCAATCCATCCAATCCATCCATCCATCCATCCAATCCATC
>JAWQFJ010002961.1:77500-107500 GCA_034096865.1 Theodoxus fluviatilis | reverse complement strand
AATTATAGCAGCACCCCCCCCCCCCTCCCTCCCCAGCTACCTTGGCTGCCAAGTAGAGTGTGCTTATACCAAGTGGAGAGTAGTACAGCATCTGGGCGCAGCATCTTTTAGCCCCCCCCCCCCCCCCCCCTCCTTCCCAAGCTTTTTACTAACTATACTGTCTCTGCTACCAAGCAAAGTGTGCCGATATCCGATGAGGTGGGAAGTAGATCAACATATTTGAGCAACCACCCCCCCCCCCCCCCTCCCTCCTTCCCCCAACTCCCGGCTGCCACGGAGGTTTTTTTTTTTTTTTTTTTTTTTGGGGGGGGGGGTGCTCGAGCACCCCCAGCACCCTCCCTAGATCCGGCCCTGGTGATATCTGAATAGTCAGTTATTTCGTCTACCGGCGACTTCTTCACCGACTCTGGCGCCAGGACGCAGCCATGTTCTTCCGCCTTGCGAGGTGATTGGCCGTTTTTCTAGCTGTAGGAGCGTCTCACTCGCCCTCGACTAGCCATTCAGGGAGAATCGCGAGATTTGTGGCCAAACAAACGCGCCCTTGTGTCTCGTCCTTGAAATGTAGTCCCGAATGAGGCGCCGGGGTAAGGGTCGATCGGCAGCTTGTAAACGGGCAGATCATTTTGAGGATGAAGAAGCGTTGGTTGTCATTTGCGAGACTTGACATTGGGCCCGATTAGAAAAGCAGAGTCTGAGGACATAATTTCCTTTATGGTATACACATTTAGAGAAGCACGGTCCTATCGACTCGTCGTAGGTAGGCCTACACTTTTAATATGGTGTTTATTACCTCAAAGTCTGTTACTCGTTTTACAGTTTCTTTCTGCATTGTCTGCTTTTCGATTTACATCCCCACTCCCATTTTATTCCCACTCACAGCTGTAAGTTTCTAATGTCGAGAAATATGGTAATTTTACAGACTCTGCTGGGTTGGCTACGTACTTTCCACATGAAACAAAAAACTGTATTCGCTTTTTTCTTATTGAGATACATGTGAAAATAAAATGATCGAGATCCAATTTTCTGTTAGAAAAAAAGAAAGTATACACACACACACACACACACACACACACACACACACACACACACACACACACACACACACACACACACATCAAAATATACTCACTTGTCGAGACACTGAAAACCATGCCATTTCAATTTTCTTGGTTAGCGTCAATTATAGTGAAAACAAACAAACAAACAAACCTACCCCAAAACAAACTAAACCGAAAGCTATGCTCCTTATAGCGAGGATAGATGTCACATTGACTGATTTTTGCATCACACCTACCAAATATGTTTCCCTCGCCAACAGTCCGTACGCTGAAAACCTGTCAGAGAAGACGCTCTTGCTACGCGCATATTTTACCTTAATTTTCATGTACTCGTTGAATGAATCCTTTCTCATGAACGTGTAGTGTTTTTTAGTATTTTAAGTTTATTATCCTTTGTTAAAATTAAGTTAGCTTTACAATCTTTAGCACGTTCATGAGCTTGAAGAGCGAAATTAATGACGTTTCCATTTTCCTCGCAGAAATATGATGTTGCACTTTATGTTTGTTATGGACAAGACTACACTCAGACGGACTGTTGGTTGGAAACTTTTCTGAGTCATTACTTTGTCATATCTGATAGAGTCACAGAACTGAGCTTGCCGAGTGTCAGAATCAAGTGTGACGTGCAACAATAACTGTAAGAACAAACAAAATTCATTCTTAGTGTGAAATAAAAAAGGTGCTAAAAATTGCCTGTCAATACCTTTAACTCAAAGGGTTCCATCATTAGGATGGAAAACAATCTTTGATTTCTGTGAAGTATCATATCATCACAGACACCGGCCGCATACAACGTGTATGTACCTACTCTTACGTTTGAGAAAGCAAACATCACAGCGAAGTTTACTTCGTGTGTTCTCTTGGAGTGCATGATGATTCACACTGACACACACGCACACACACACACACACACACACACGTACGCACGCACGCACACACACACACACACACACACACACGTACGCACGCACGCACACACACACACACACACGTACGCACGCACGCACACACACGCGCGCGCATGCACGCACGCAAGCACACACAAAGACACACACGGAGAGAGAGAGAGAGAGAGAGAGAGAGAGAACCATAAAAGTATATTCTTTAAAATCGTAATCTTTAAAATTTTTAACTAAATGATCTATAAAATAAGTCTACGCCGTTGCTTCTAACCCTGAATTAAAAAATACAAACACTTTGTTTTCTGTTTCATTTTTCTACTTTAGTTCATAAGACGTGCATAAACGCTGTAGATAAGCAAGTTATTCAAATGAAGATCTTTAAACAGAAACGGAAACATTAGTCTGAGTGAACTAGAGTATATCTGCAACATGTGAACCAGAAGAGAAACAAATTGCAGACAAGCAGGATGTGCATTATTTGGTCCGTCTACCACGAGCATTGGTTGTGCTATATTATAACAATCTCCGCCATGGTGTATTTTGCGCACTCTATTCTTTGGGTAAGTTTCTAAATATTAATCACCACCCACCCATCCCCAAACCCAGCTCCAAAACTGGAAGAAAAATGTGGTAATTCTTTTTTTTCAAAGTTGAAATTTTCTCATATGTGGGTACTCAGCGCGCACAAGGCGCATGCGTGTGTATTGTGAGTGAACGACGGAGTATGAAATAAGTGAGTGAACGACGGAGTATGAAATAAGGAAAAGAGAAATACAACAAGAAAAGAATGCTGGTGTGTTGGAAACAACCTGGTGATGAGATCACAGGATCTGAATTTAACAAGAGGGACGTATCGAAGATCCCAAAGAGAGAAGACGGAAAGCGAAAACAGGACAGTGTTGAGGGTTTATCAGTCGGACGAAAGGAGAAGAGGTAGCGTATAAGAATTAAGACGAAACGCAGAAGGTGGAGGAAAGAGACGTAAGGAAGAGGGATTCAGGTGCACTGTGGGTAGTGGAAGAAATCAAGGGCATACGGCAGAGTAACTATGGATATTGACGTAGAAGTATAATTAAACGATAAGAAGTGGACATGGAGCAGATGGAGGAGGAAAAGGACAAGTCAGAGAGTAAAAGGCAACAAGAATGAGCATCTAGATGTGCAGCAGATTAGTGAATAGAGAACACGAGATTGGAGATTGAGGTTTAGGCCGACCTGAAAGAGTTCGAGCAATACAAACATACAAAGACAAGTAAGTAGAAAGTAAAGGTCCGAGACGAAAAGAGCATTAAGAAGGACAGCACATGATACATATGAGGTATAGGAACATAAACTATGGAACAAAGGACGACGGAAAACAGTAATGAGACGAAGAGAAGGAAAATCAAGGCATACTATGACATTATTTAGGAAATGGATCTACGAGTAAGAGAGACAATGCAATTTAAAGGCGGGACCAGAGCCTGCAGTGGAGATGTGGAGGAGAATCCATGCAGGATCAAGACAGAAGAAGACGAATGGAGAGCAGGATTTCCCTAGTTCCGGTCATGCCGTCGCCCCGGTGAGCGCATTTTAATCTCGTTGCCCTGACAGAGGCTGTGTTTGGCCAATCAGGCCCATTGGCCCTCATTACCGCCTGCCTGCCACCGCCTCGGATTGTCAAAAATAAAGCTGCAAGGCCAGGCGATGTGCGGGGCAGGCAACGGGGCAATTTTTGAATGAAAGAAATTTGTGAGGACGACCTATGAGTCTCCTGGCCCGGGGATCAAATATTTATCCCGAGTCGTTAATCACGCCGTGGGACAGGCTCTGGTGGCGGGAAGGCGCGGCTAGGGAGCCCGTGCAAACACAGGGTCCGATCGCCCAGCCCCCTCCCACCCCTCTGCCCCTGTTCTGGACAAGGAGTAATTGCATTATTAGATGGATAACTCGACATTAACTACAACCATGGAGTGCAAACTCGAGGATACATGACAGTCTTCTTCTCTAATAGTCTGATTAAACGCACCAGATAAAGCGGAGCGGGGCCAGGGAGGTCGTGGGCACAATTACGGGAGGCAAATTGGAAAAATTCCGTGCTGATTGCTCGTATTTGTAGTGCGTCGCCGCCGTTTTATTTATGGTAGCCTGTGTGTTTGTCCACGGGGAATTGAAATCGCGCCGGTTCCCGTTCAAACCCGATCCTCTTTTGCTATAACCCTCCCGCGGTACTTCCGCCACGCCATCATCCGCCGATTCACCCTCGAAACTGACCGGATCTGTGCCCACATACACGGAACTGCCCGATCGATAATTGTCTGGTATTGGTTGCAGGGAGGACGCAATTGCAGCCAGAAAACCCTTAATGAAAAATCGATGGGTGCTGAAAATGGTTAGTCTGCTGAGAAATGCGCGTGGGGTTTGTTTGAAATCCTCGCTCAGGCGCGGGCACCAGATGAAAATTTGACAGTTTTATATGGCCAGTCGGGGGAGGGTCGTCGTAAACACGAGGCCAAATTGAAACCTCGGGAGGTGGTTTTTATTGGGCGCCTTCTGCATTTCTAAACCAATCTCGCCGACGCCGATGTAAATTTCCTGGGTCTATGCGGCAACGGAGACACTTGGCTGTAGGCAAACTCCGGTGCCGGAGGAGCAAACACAAGCAGAATCAGAGAACTCCCAACATCAATGCCGAGTGTCAGCCTCAATAAACTCGGTACACCACGCGTTATGGTGGCCAAAGCGCCCTACCCGAAGCCGATCTGTCTGATAGGCTGGCGAGAAAAGTTTTTCCCGGCACGATAAAATGCTGCACGGGTTGTTTGTGTTTTGAGATCCTTCCGAATTGCATGCTCTGACTTTCTGTTACACCAAGCAATGCAAAGGGCTTGAAGAGATTAAGAGGAAAATAAATATGCTCGTAAATGTTACCGGTATCATGAATGCAAAACTTAAATTTGCTTTTCATCTCAAGGGAAGGTGTGGAGTAGAAAGGTGTTGAGAAGTGTTGAGAAACAACCGAAAATGAGAACGACACGGTGAGAAGTGATATGGAAGAGCAAATATAAAAATGCTCCGAAAGCGTGTTTTCATTTCGAGGTCATGAGGATGAAAAGGTCATGGGGTATGAAAAGGTCATGGGATACAAAAATGCGATTTCGAGTATCGATTCATAAAGGGCTCAACAATAAATGTGAACAGACTCAAAGTATGCAAAAATCATTCCATTCAGTTACGTGTGCAAAAGAAGCAAGAATTTTTTTCTCTCAATAATCTGTGATGTCACACACACACACACACACACACACACACACACACACGCGCGCGCGCTCACGCACGCACGCGCGGAGAGAGAGAGAGAGAGAGAGATGAATTTCCTTATTTTCCTTATAGAAGATGTCGTTGGCAGATCATGCAGTGTCACAAAAATGTTGTCAGCGTCCCCTCCCTCCCCCCCCCCCCCCCTTTACAGTTTGCCATTGGATCTATGATAAAGATGGCCATTTAAACAAAAAGCAGTCGGTGTTCCATGCACAATTTTAGCAGAGCAACAGTCACCTCTACAGTGAAGTCAAGGACCCTACTGTACTGAGAAGACGAGAACATCTGCTTCGTATGATCCGATTCTTAGAACAGTTTTCAATGATCATTTTTTAGCCAGCTTGCCCTGTTTTAATTCTGCAACTGATTAGCCACGTGTCTCTTGTGACTGAATAGTGAGAAGAGGTAGACATAAATTATACGAGAATTTATTAGATGTTTTAATCGTATTTCTGCAAATAATTATGGTTCATCCAAATCATCAGTTCGAGGAAGAAGGACCGAAGCCAATGGCAACTACCATGCAAGGAGGCAAGAGAGAAAAATGTGTTTTCCATTAACTTGACCGTTTCCCTTGATGCCTCCTTAACTCGGTTACCCGATCCGAATGAGCACCGTATCCATTTTGATTAGCAGCAGGCGATGACAAGTTTCACGGCCCTGCTTCAAACGAGGCACTTTGGACGTAAAACTGGAAGTGCTTGAAATAGGTAGGCAATCGAATCAGGAAATGAATACGGATCTTTGTCATTATTGTAACGCAATTACACTAATGGCGGGAGGCACGAAGCTGCCGGCTTTATATTTACAATTACGCTACCGTTCGGATCCACATTGCAGAGTGGCTTCCCTTGGTCGCCATTTTGTCTTCCGGGCTGAGTTGAGCAGCTGCTTGCGTTCCTTCCCGCCCGGGCTACTCCACAGGCCTAATGCTGTCTGGCAGTCGCCGGCAAATCAAATTTCTGCCAGATTTCACAAGCGGCTGACAATTTCTCGTCTTTCATCGACTGCTAATTCAATAAACACCTAACCGAATCAGTCAATCATCTAATTATTTTTCCGGCCTTCTTTTCAATCTGGAACAGAGCCTGAATCGTGAGCTGCACAAACTGAGGGATTAACCCTTCGAGAAAAGAAAACATGTCACTTAATGTTCCAACGCTCGCGTGATCTGATTTATTCAAGGTGCAAAAACGGGCTCGTTAGATAAAGGTTCAATTCGGCGTGCAATGGTGGCCTGAGGCCCTCCAAAAGGCGGAATCATGGGGAGAATTTTAACTACCTCCACAAGACAGAAACCCGACCCCCTGAGGCCTCATCGAGCTGATCTACTTCTCTGCCTCAGCAGCTAGATCCGCAAGAAGCAGACAGGGTCACGTTGAATCGAGTCCTTGTTTTTACCTCTCGATCTCTCTCGAAACGGATTCGGGTTCAGACGAAGACTGTGCTTGTGGACGGCGTCGAACTCTTTTCCTCCACGCAGGTTTTCGATCAGTGCGATATTTAGAGTGATTGAATTTCTCTTCATGCGCTGTCAATTGAGCGTAGTCAGTCAGAGAGCGTGCAACACCTTGAACTCAGATGTAAAAGAATCCGTTTCTGTTCCGAATCGGAAGTGCCATGTAATTTGTAGTATCTCATTAAGGGAAATTTTTTGAGCACAGTTTCACTCTCAGTCTCGAAATAGTATCATATCATTATTATTAGATTAACACTGTACTCTATTGTTGAAATTACTACTATGGACATTTTGGTCTGCAAGACTGCTTACAACATTCCATCTACGATAGCGAATGATGCTATGAGCAAATGCTGTTGCAAAGGCAACAATGAGGACATGGACGTTGCACATGATTACCTATGACCGTTGCCTGCTACATCAGTCCACCACAAGACACTACCCACCCATGTACCGCCATTGTCACCTACGTTGTGTATCGCATAACATAATGTTTTAATTTGCTTAAACACATGAGAATTTGTTTTGGGGACTTTCACCCCCGGTCGCCACTGCTCGGCGCCCAGTGCCCGGTTTTACTCCTCGGTAGGAGAGTCAATGCCAGGCTGGGCACCTTGCCCGAGAATGCACCTCTAGGATACGTGCTGCAATGAACACCGCATCTGCAGTCGCAAGGCGAGCATCACAACCACTGGCCTCGTGGAGGCCATCAACGAAGGGACAAATGAATCAACACGTGGTGTATGCTATCGCTTAGCAGAGGCCGAGTCGCGTGTCCACTGGGGAAAACTGAGCGAGGGAGCAAAGTCAATCAAAACCACTTCGAATAGACGGTGCCCCAAATGCGTATAACTATAAAGCCAAGATGTTCATCTCTGAAGTTGTTGAATCAGAAACAACATAATACAACTAGTTCACACCATGCACAATTGGGACTTTGTCATCTTAACACATCATATGGCCATTGCCAGTTTCTTTACATTTTGAAAACTGATGTAAACTACAACCTTTTAAGGGTAAGTTTCACTTTCTTTGTTTCTTTTCTTTCTTTCTTTTTCATTTTCACATTTCTCTCAGTCCATGATGCTCCTGTACATTTTTTACTCGACTTCAGTTAAGGTCTCTTGACGTTTAAGGATTCCACGACCTTTCTAGCTTACAAAGAAAACACCCAATGCAGCTTCCACTATTTTGGACTTGAGTTTTGGCATGGCCTCCGGTAAAATATCTTTAAATTGTAACTATTAGCAGGTATCCCCAATGGAAACGCTTCAACACCGTGCTTACCAACACATTTAATACACATGATAAACATACTGCGTGACATCTAAGCGTGCATGGGAATGTGTTTCTCATCCTGAGAAATCGACGCGTATGTCATCCCCATTAAGACCGAACCATGCTTTGGGACTGAGGTGAAACGAAGTTGACCACATGGCGAAAAAAACTCATACTAGTCTGAAAGTAAGAATCAAGGTTGCCAGCCCCGACGATGGGTTACCACACTCTTTTTGTTCAGGATTGCAATAATTGTTTTTTAAGTGGAAAAAATTCCGCAGCCAGGCGCCAAATCTCATGAATATTAATTAGGACAGGTGCCTACGCGTTGAAGGAGCGCATTCTATGAGTCATGATGTAAAAAATGGGACGGGTGAAATACACTTTTATAATATAATTCGGGAAAAGTGTGCAGATGTCAGAAACGTCGTTTTCTATTTTAAACATCCCTATCATAAACGTAACTCCATTGCTGGGTGGGGGGGGGAGGGTTGGGGAGGGGGGGGGGGGAGGGGGGAAGGGGGAGGGAGGTGAGGGGAGGGAGGGGGGAGGGGGGGGGGAGAGAGAAGGGGTGATGGTTTTGGGATGGGGGAGTGGGTTTGGGGGATGGGGGACTGGAGAGGTATGGGTTGCGGATTGGGGAAGAGATTTTTAAATAGATAAAATACCTGTCAAAAACCATCAGAAGATTTCTTTGATTCTTATGTAACAACAATATGCCGTTTGTAAAAAATGTCGACATCTGCTCGGACCGCAGAGGAGAATCATTATCGGGTCAACTCGTGCAGTTGTTGTTTTTGCTGAAGTGAATGGCAGAATTAGGGAGGAGGGAAAGGACTGAAGGGGATTGTGGCCGCCCCTCCCCCTCCCCCTCCCCCCAAAAAGAAGCCCTAGCCCATAGAAATGAAGGCATCATGTTCAATGAATATCATCTCGTGGGACAAGCCTTCCTCGTCAGGTGAAGGCGTTTTTTTTAATGATTATCTCTGTGCTCACTAAGCTGAATGGCTTTTGCATGCGTCAAGCGCTTTCATCTTCGAAAAGGAGACGGAGCCAGGTTCGCTTGTTGAACGATCAGTATCAGTATTTCGCCGACTTTATAAGTGAGGTCTGCCATGAACTGCTGAGACAATAATTACCACAGCCTCGCGTACCTGCTCTTGAAACCGTTCCAGAGTCATTAGGACCAGAAAGCTGAGGCTGCAGGGTCTTTGATCGGTCCGGATTCTCTTGCAAGAAGATAGGGAACACTGCTTTCTTGCAAGCTCGACTGGTTGTTTCCCAGGGAGCACAGGAGTGCACGCGGCTAGAAAACTTCAGAGAGGAGGTGGTCGGGATCATAGAGGTGTTTAGTCGCTGAACTTCATAATTCATTTAAAGAAGCGACGTCTGATAAAGGGGTTGATTTGGAAGGCAGTTTGGTCGCAAGACTGAAAAGCAACAAACGTTGGAAGATTTAAAAAGGAAGACCTGATATACTAACAAAACGGTAAATGGATGTGCTTCCGACCCACGGGGGGTGGGGGTGGGGGTGGGGGTGGAGGGGGGGGTGAGGGTGGGGGGGGGGGGGAGGCACGCGTTGACGCTACAATAATGCTTGATTTGCACAAGTTTTATTCCACTAAAAACAGTGTTCTTTGTCATGAATCGACTCACCAACACAACAATGGGGGTTCTCTGTAGGAGATGAAATGTTTTCTCGTGCAACGAGACCAACCGCAACGAAAGTAGGCTTTTTTATTTCATGACCTTTACTTCGTCACTCGTAAAACTCTCTGATTTGAAGGGAGGCATCTGTATTCTCAACAAACGTTTGGAATTCCACGGAACTGCAGGTCATCATTTCGGTTGATTTGCACGGAACAACATTCAATCTTCAAAACGTCATTAGATGTTTCTTTGATCCCACTGCATAGTTTTGTCTTTCCGGACACCGTCGATGCACGTACGAAACCACAACACACGCAGAAAAAGAGTTCTTAAACAGGAGAGATAATCGCGCAAACTCCATCAAACGATGGGAACTCTTTTGAACCAAATGTAAAAAAGAGCCGCAGCAATTAACGGAAATGAAAGCTCGTTCACGACGTTAATGGCCTTCCATGAACGAGGTACACACAGCAAACAAGTAAGGCGACTGTCGGACCACATCGGGGCATGTAATTGGAAAAGTAAGCGTCGGGTTGCAATGCTTGAAAGAAGCGCGTGTTGACTCCATCACAGAGCTGAGGGGGAGAGGGACATGCCGAATTGAACTCTAATACAAGCCGATAATCAATGCCATTTCCATCTCTTTTGACTTAATGCCTCCACCATTCAGCCGAGTCCCTTTTCCGAGGAGGCAAATAGAATCAGAGGAGGCGAGACACGGTGCCTTCTGATCAGCAAATCGCAATTCCTGGCTTGGATCAACACTGCGCCACAAAGACCTGCAGCGGGCGGGAGCGGACCGCGTGAAACGACACGTGATTGGATTAGCCCACCTACAAAGCTAATTCTGGCAAACACTTTAGCAGGCTTTACCTTGGTAATTGCACGCGAACACCATGCACAAAGGCCTGGTTACACGGGTCCCTCCCAAAAGTTGATATGGTAACGACTCCACTTCTTACACACTTAATCATCGCCTGCGCCCGTGGATGTTTGGTCTCCAAACCTGGGGCACAATATCCGGGCACTGGCGAGAGCTCCTCGTCCTTTGCATCTCCCTCGTTCCGCCAATTGAAGCACCGTCTGCGCGTGCGCGGAAGGGGGCGCAACTCCGTGGCAGGGGGAAGTGAGTAGGGGTCGGGCAGTCGAGTCGCTGTAGGGGCTAATTTCATCACCTCTTTCTCCTCCCCTAGCGAGAATTTGCCGTGGCGCGAGGCATACCCAGGCAGCGGGCGGGAAATTAAATAAAGATGAACTGTTTTGCGTTAATTTGGACGATCCGGCCACCAGGGACTGGCCGCGAGACGCGGGGCCTTTCAGGTCCCAGGGTGGGACGACGCGGCTATCGCGTCGATTAGTTGAATATATCAGGCAAATTAAATTAATTAGTGGCCTACAGTCCCAGAATGCTCCGCGACGGGTTAATGGGGAGCACTGGACCCCGGATCGTCTTTTTGGGCCTAATCTGATTAATTTGTAAAATATTCATTAAAACAGTATCCAATTTGGATCGAGTTTGCCTTGGCGGGGGAAAGTGAGGAGCGGGAAACGGCACTTTGATACCCGGGGTACACTCGCCGCCGTGAGAGGGCCACGTCTCCTCGCTCCTCACCACCATCCGCCCCCTCCCCTCCCCCCCCCCCCCCCAATCTCCTCAGCCTGACCCTACGCCGTCCTTCCTTCATTGTAGCAACTTCCCCCAACCCCCCACCCCCGTCTTCCCCCCCCCCCCCCAACCCCCGGCCTATCCCCCCCCCCCCTCCCCCTCAATTGAATAGTCCTCCTTCCCCACAATTCGCCCTGACCCGCAACGACGTCTGCATGGAGCCAATAAACCACAACGAGAAGTCCCCCCCACCCCCAACCCCCACCCCCACCCTTCCCCTCCCTCTCGAGTGTGAGTGCAAGAGAGAAAAGAAAGGGTGAAGGAGGTGGGGTTTGTGGAAGGATGGGAGTGGGGTGAGGGGGGTGGGGGAGAATTTCGAGGAAGAAGGTGGGGGCCAGGCAAAAAAGCAGGAAAACGAGGATGGAATAGCATGGAATGGTGTTGTTGTAGAATCAGAATACGGGATGTATTGGATGGATGGATGGATGGATGGATGGATGGATGGATGGATGGATGGATGGATGGATGGATGGATGGATGGATGGATGGATGGATGGATGGATGGATGGATGGATGGATGGATAAAAGGACGACTACTGACTAGTGGCCTGCTAAGTTTTGGATTCTGTGTAAGACCACGCTTGATTATACATTTTATTTCATCAAAAGGTCATATGACAGAAAATATATTAATGAATAGTTATATAATGAATGATTGTGCTAATAACGATTTTAAACTCAGGAAGTGTTTAACTATTATCACAGCAACAGGGTTATTAAAAATACCCATGAGACTTTGGTTGAAAAAAATCTTCCTAAAATAGGTATGATACATCATTGCCAAACAACAAGCCTGCACAGTCTGGCTGCAGATGTTACCGTGAGGTATTGCCTGATGAAGAGATACGCCGGAGATGCCAGTAGGAGGGAGAGATCACTCGATTCACGTGTGGCACCATGGAAAAGCTAGGTGCTCATCGATCTGCACTGCAAGATAGGTGGCACATCTTGATGAAGGAACCTCGACTCCCTATCTGCAAATATTGGTCCCTGAAAGTGTCTGAATGTGCGCCTTGGAACCAATGACGATGAACTCCGTTTTGTCTTTAATGAATTGCAGGCGACTGTTCGTCATCCAATTGTTATGTCTGCACACAGCATCTCGCCACAGCAGCCTTCGCTGCGGCAAAGGAGTCCTGGTCAGGAAGGAGGTTGAGGTTGTGAATATGACGGTATCTTCAGCATATAGGCGGAAGGAGAGATTATAACCTTCAATCAGGGCAGTCAGTGGGATTGTATAGCCGGAATGCGAAATCACTAAACTTCCCTGACAAACGGCAAAAGCAAAATGAAGGTACATATGATCAAAGCGCTGCACTGCTATAATTATATCAAGGATGCTGCGTGTACTGATTCTAACGACAACCGATGTTTTTTCCTAAAGACCGAGTCACATGACATGATGGCTTTTGTTCTACACGGACCTTCTGTGGGTCTGCAGACAACTGAGCTTTCTCTGACCCTGACCGGCTCTGAAGCTCAAACACTCGCTCTAGTACAAAAAAAATCGTTTGATAAAAAACAAGTTGTTGTGACCCATGTCGACAGTCCTTCCGATATTTTCCCAATAGCCAAGGCTTGGTAGGCTACATAGTGTGCTCAGAAAAATGTATTTGGCGTTTTCGTATGCAAAAAATAGTTCTAATTGTATATATACAATATAACGTATCAACTATTTTGGAGGAATGAAAATTAGAAGAGGAAGTAAACAAGAAAGAGATTAAGGAGAGATATACATGTATTTGCATGTGATGAGAATGACAGAACAAATCGTGACAAAGGGGTGAAAGAGGTAGTCACAGGGACTGTTTGATAAGAGGAGATAGAAGGATGGATGGTGTTTTACGGCCTATCAGCCTTTGAGGGCTATATAAGGCCAGTAAGCACGAAAATCACTAGAACAGTTTAGAGTAAACGCAAATCCAGTCACCGTGTCTTTAGTTATTCGCCTCTTACGAATCGCATAGGGAGACGTGGTGGGTCATTTCTTACCCCGATCCCACAGGGGGATTTATATGAGGGGAATGACATCACAGAAACTAAATGTAGAGAGTGGGCTAGGAGTGAATTGTGAGACGATATAAGAAGATGGGCGAAGATCGGAAATAGGAGAAATGCGTGTAGAAGAGGGGAAAAAACCGTATCGTCTCCAAAGATACATAAAAGTTGGCATTCTTAAAATAACGAAGCATGGCGCATCTCAGGGGAAGGAAGAGAAGAAAAAAAGATGATGGAAAGGAATAGCTGAAACATCTTCATTTAGATATCTGATTAAATGAGAAGAGCACTTGCTTTGTGCACGCTTCTCTCTCTGCTTACTAGATAATTGTTATTTGATTCCAGGACGGTACAGTGGTGCAAAACTCGCATTTTTTTCTTCAGGAAAAAGGAAAGTGAGATTATCTCTCAGGCAATTAAGTGCTAAAACAAACGTCCTGGAGGTGTTGGAGATGAATTCGTTTCAAATAATGGGGTAAAAAGTCCAGGAATAAAGTTTTAGAAGCTCTTGCTGGAAAAACGCCAGCAATTAAAAGATTATATTTTCAAAACAAACCTCGAAGGAAAAACAATGATTTGGCAAGAAAAAAAACAAACGATTAAGAGTAAAACGTAACCACTTTAACACATAGAAAGTGCCCACGGCGAGTCCCATTGTTCTTCACTGCACATGTCGGAAAGGAACGAATACTTCGCACGAAGCATCTTATGCAGAGAGGAAGAGAAAAGAATTATTACGGAGGAAAAGGGAGAAAAAATTAATTAAACGATTGAAAGGAAAATCCCAATATTTATTTGAGTAATACAAACAAATGAATGAATTTTAAAACAAACGTGCGTAAGGAAATAATAATTTCATGCTTTAAAAATTTCATCCAAATTACATTTGTGTTGAAAGTTGAGGTTTTAGCAAATTTAACGAAAAAGTCAATTGCTTCAAACATTTGTGTACGGATATCCGAGACAATATGTGAGTCAGTTCACTAGTGGAGAGAGAGAGAGAGAGAGAGAGAGAGAGAGAGAGAGAGAGAGAGAGAGAGAGAGAGAGAGAGAGAGATCATTATGCTTTGCAGAGACGAAGCCAATTATTAGCAACTCCTCCTTAGGAAGTATTTCGAAGAACGGGTACATTTAGTTTAAAATAGTTGCATCAAAAGAACTTCTTTGATGTCCCTTCTATAACACATTGTATTGTACACAAATGTTGGATGAGCCCTTGTTATTGGCCGCTGGCCTGAAACAATAAAGTCTGAAGTCTGAAGTCTCTCTCTCTCTCTCTCTCTCTCTCTCTCTCTCTCTCTCTCTCTCTCTCTCTCTCTCTCTCTCTCTCTCTCTCTCTCTCCCCGCTTCTATATGTGCTTGTGTGTGCTTATGTATGAGTGCATGTGTTTGTGCATGCGCATATGTGTGTTTTTGTGTCCGTGCATGTGTGTGTGTGTGTGTGTGTGTGTGTGTGTGTGTGTGTGTTGTGCGTGCAATTATGTGTGTGTGTGTGTGTGTGTATGTGTGCTCACGCGCTTGTTTGCTTGCTTTTGTGTGTACGTGTGCTTGCGGAGAAAAGGCAGGTAGGCCTATATGAGGTCACCTCGGCCAGAACGTAAAAATTCCATTTTGTAGAAGTGCATAGTATATACAAAGGCGCCATCAGACATGAAAAATGCAGGAAGACAGTGCATGCTTCACCCCAGTGTTAGAGTGAATGACAATATTTGGAAACGGTATTCGGGTTGAGAGAAAAAGAAGGGAGTGGGGTAGGTGAGGTTATAAAGCTGGTGGTTGGAATTGGAGTGATGTGTAAAGAAAATGGTAGAGGGAGGTTCGGGGAGTGAGGAAGGGGGAGGCGTACGGTTTGGAAAAGTTGGGGCTGGATGGAGGAGTCTGGGGTGAGAGGGGAAGGAAAAGTGAACTCACCCTTTTGCATCTGGCTTTCCTGCTTTCGGCATTTGGCACGTCTATTCTGGAACCATACCTGTGAAGGAGAGGAAGACAGGACCAGTGAAAGGCAGCCACTCCGGACGAGAGAAACACAATACTTCACGCCTAACTCGATTTCTTTGTAGTCCTCATCACGTTACGCTCTTAGATTCGATTAGCACTAGTTTTTCTTTCCCATCTCACTGTGTGCTTAATCCCCGAAACTTCTCCAACTTCATTCCGCTTATTGAGTTAGGGTATTTCAGGGCAAATTTCCCCCACCCCTCAGCTTGTCAATTCCGCCAGGGCTGCGAAAGCTCGGCAGGGAGAAAGCGGGCTCAACAGCCATTTGGCACGGCGTCTTCGTCCTAGAATTAGGCATTGTCCGCCTGTATTTAGCGACATTACCACCGTCGCCCACTAGGCCCGACCCTCGGGCTTAGATAGCCCCGCCCCCCTAGGCCTCTTCAACAACCTGATCGAAATGACCAAAATTTTCCAACATTTTGCCCCAATCAAATTTCTGAATCAGCAATGGCGGGCCCGTCCGCCCTCCTTTCCCGCTTCGGCCCGACCCCCGGGGCTACTCGGCCCCTACCTCACGTCCGCCCCGCCGCCCCCAGAATACGCCCTCCCAATTTGCCCCCTAATGTCCGTAATCTAAATGACGCCACGAGAGGTTCGCCTGACGACCCCCAAGGGGTTCGCGTTCCGCGTTAATCCTCGTCCATCTTTTTTAGCTGACCCTGTCGCTTTCGGAAGTTCTCTTGTGTCACTTTTTACAGATCCTCTCATGACTGGGCGTTTTGGGCGATTATGAGGGCAAATGATGGAGAGTTTCTCACTCATGTCTTTCTTTTCTTCCTCTTGTTTCCTGCTTTGAATGCACACTGTTCTCTGGTGAGTGGGCTATATGTGGAGCATCAGTGGTGAGAGTTATTTTCTTTTCGAGATACGTGAATACAGTTTGCTTGGTTTTCATGGATCATCAAGTCTATTGCATTAACCTGTGCTAAATAGTTGGTAACTATGGATGTAGACCACCTCTTGATGTGGTCAAAATATCGTCGTCAACTACCGTCGAAATGACCGACAGTCAGGTTTCATGCATACCAGACTGTGACGTTTAGTTGGCAACTGCCATTCAGTTGGCAACTGAAGCTTTAGTCGGCTTTCATGTATCAGACCACCGTGGTCTTCATGTTGAGTGTTGTCTAACTCGTCTATCAGGCACGGATTGCGCACGCACTTGCGCACGCGCACACACACACAAAAACACGAGATAAATGGAGTTTGACGGCATATCAGCCTTATGATCTGTGTAAGGTCATTGAAAATGAAGACAATACGAGCTAGTTAGAGTAAGAAAAAATCAAGTCTCGATTTTCTTAGTCATTCTCCCATTACAAATTACATGGGAAGACAGAGATGATCTTTTCTTACCCTCAACCCACCGGGGGGATGGGGTAAAGAAAGAGGGCTAGAGAAAGAGAGAGAGAGAGAGAGAGAGAGAGAGAGAGAGAGAGAGAGAGAGAGAGAGAGAAACAGAGACAGAGAGAGAGACAGAGAGAGAGACAGAAAGATAGACAGAAAGATAGAGAGAGAGACAGAAAGATAGAGGCAGAAAGATAGAGAGAGAGAGACAGAGAGAGGCAGAGATAGAGAGAGACAGAGACAGAACGAACGAACGAACGAACGAACGAACTTTATTTTACAAGGGTAGTGAATTAGGCAGTATTGCCTTTCTTACATTCAGCCCTTGAGGCAAAATATTCAAATGTGGTAAGAGAGAGAGAGAGAGAGAGAGAGAGAGAGAGAGAGAGAGAGAGAGAGAGGAGGGGGGGGGCTGGGGAAAGGGGAGGAAGGGAAGAGAGAATGAGAGTAAGAGGGTGGGTGGGTTGGAGAGAGAGGGTGGGTGGGTTGGAGAGAGAGAGAGGGTGGGTGGGATGGAGAGAGAGGGTGAGGGAGAGGGTGGGGGAGAGGGAGGGAGGGAGGAGAGAGAGAGAGAGAGAGAGAGAGAGAGAGAGAGAGAGAGAGAGAGAGAGAGAGAGAGAGAGAGAGAGAGAGAGAGAGAGAGAGAGAGAGAGAGAGAGAGAGAGAGAGAGAGAGAGAGAGAGAGAGAGAGATAAAGTCAGTATTATTATCGCAAGAAGTATACATTTGCAATTTCTTAAACATACTAAAATGGATAGATAGTGTATCAGCGAAGCAAAATTTAAGTATGGAACTTGAAGTGATTACAATGACATATATACATAAAAAGCAATTTCTTAAACATCCAAATGTTAAAAACAAATACATACATGTAGGCCAAAGCCTCTTGGTGTACACTCCCTCCCCTACTCCCCCACCCCCAATCAGCCGGAACCCCTCCAATATTTCAGCCAGGGATGGCTTGAAGTAAGTGAAGAATGGACAATGTAAAATACACACTTAGCCGTTCCACTGTCTAGGCGTCAGATGAAAGCATGGAAAACTATGTCATAGGATGATGCCTGAGAATGGTGCGAATTTTGTCTTTGAACATAGGCAAAGACTTGATACATTTAATGTCACCAGGCAGTGTATTCCACAGAGCAGCCCCAGAGTAAGATAGGCTCGATTTGAACAAATCGATGCGAAGCTGTGGCAGGAGAAATTTGTCACGTCCTCTGAATGATGACTGCTCAAATAGTTTGGTTAGATATTCTGGTGTTCTGCCATCTTTTACCTTTTTCACAAGCACACACTTATTGAGTTGCAGATGTTTATGGAGAGGCAAAATGTCAAGCATTTCCATTTTTATTTCAGTGCTGAGAGATTTATTTGGGACCATAAGCTTAGAAGCTCTTCTGTATAGTGAATTAACTCTCTTCAAATTTGCTTCAAAGTGACAGAGAGAGACAGAAAGCTAGAGACAGAGACAGAGACAGAAAGAGAGAGAGAGAGAGACGGAGAGACAGAGAGAGAGAGAGACAGAAAGAGAGAGAGACAGAGAGAGACACAGGGAGAGACAGAGAGACACAGGGAGAGACGGAGAGAGAATAGCGATATCACGCAAACCACCCATCGCCTCCACGTCTGCCCTGGCTGTGGCCACTGAGCGATAAGGGAGGCAATTCACCTGAAACTCAATAAGGCTTTTCCTTTATCGGCATCCCAACAAATAGCATTTGCTTTCACTTCACCGGGGAGTGACGTTTTCAAAGGGACGAGATCGAAACGTGAAGAAAGAAAAGGAAATTTAATTATTGGCTTTCACAAATTCTTCTCGTCGCCTGTGGCCATTATGGTGGTCCCGTGCTGCACCCTTTCTCCAATCCGGAAACTGGCCCGGCCCGAGCAGGGTCGGCGCCGCTGTCTCCTCCCGCGCGCTGTCGTCATGGAGCCACGTGACTGCACAATGGCCGACCCAAGTTCCCGGATCCACTAACGCCGAGTTGTGATCGCGTTCAATCGGCGAGAACTCCTCGAGATTTAGAAACCGCTGGTGCCAGTGCCCAGTCTGTTGGGCTCCAAATACCAATTACTTAAATTGCCCCCTTTACCCGCCAATCTGGTCGTGTTTCTCTTCCAATTACGACAAGAATGGCCACGTCCGGGTCAGCGTGCGTCTCGCAGGTCAGAGATGGCCTCACATCTCGCAGAAAGAAAGCAAGATGGCCGACGCCAGGCGCTTTCTTCCCGCCTAGTCGCCGCTCGTGCGGGTCTGGGCTGGCTGTGATTGAGGGCGAGACTCCATCAGGCCAATTAGTTAATAGGTCTGCCCGTCTTCCACCCGCCCCTTCCTGCCCTGCCCTGCCTCGCCTCCCAGACTGGCTGCCTGCCTGGTCTGCCCCCGTGCCAGGGAGGAGAGAGAGAGAGAGAGAGAGAGAGAGAGAGAGAGAGAGAGAGAGAGAGAGAGAGAGGGGGGGGGGGAGAGAGAGAGTGGCAAGAGAGGAAGAAGAGCCAACCCGCATCACGGTGGCTCACCTTTGTAACCCGAGCCTCTTTCCTGGGCGATGATGGCCGGGAATGAGTGGATCCCTTCGGGGAGATCTCTGATTTAAGAGAATTCAATGATTCGCGGCGACAGTAAGAAATGTGGAGACTCACTTTCAACCCAGATCTGGCAGCATGCACCTCGGTCATTTCAAAGAAAACCGGTGTTAATATTCTTCTTTGCCATGGGTGATTTCGGCAAACTAGCCCCAGGCAAGTCTGTTCCACTGCAGAATGTTTGACCCACCACCCGTCGTCTACATGTTGATCAGGCAGCCGTTTGTGGAAACGAGTAGACCCACTTAGTGGACAGTCTGTGTAACAGAAAAATATTTTGTCACAATTCTCTCGCAAGCAACACGCTCATGGTCGCGTCTTCCCCGACATTGGCCCTCGAAAAGTCTTTTTGGACAAATTCCAGTCATCGATGCTCTTTCGCCTACTGCAAAAACCGTAAACCCGTTGCTTACGACGCAACAAAGTGACAATGGTTATGTGCTTCTCGTCGCGACAAGTCTCTTCTTACGAGGTGGTTCTAGTGAGCAGCATGATACTACATGGCTAGTATCATGTAACTCTGAGGTTTCTCCCCGGAGCTCTTTTCTGATTGGCTGATTGATGGCAGCGCCGCTGCTTTGTCGCCGGCAGATAGGCTGCATTCTATTCGAGGCAACAAGCTTCCTTTTTTTACGCACGCACGATCTGCTTGCTGCTTCGTAGCTTCCTCGGGTCGTGTGCAAAATGGGTCTTACAGTAGCATGGAGCGTGGAGTTATCAAGCTTATTTATTAAAGGGCGCGAATATGTTTCCTGTGCAATGGATCTTACAGTAGCATGGGGAGTGGAGTTATCAAGCTTTTTTATTAAGGGGCGCGAATATGTTTCCTGTGCAATGGGTCTTACAGTAGCATGGGGAGTGGAGTTAATCAAGCTTATTTATTAAGGGGCGCGAATATGTTTCCTGTGCAATGGGTCTTACAGTAGCATGGGGCGTGGAGTTATCAAGCTTATTTATAAAGGGGCGCGAATATGTTTCCTGTGCAATGGGTCTTACAGTAGCATGGGGAGTGGAGTTATCAAGCTTATTTATTAAGGGGCGCGAATATGTTTCCTGTGCAATGGGTCTTACAGTAGCATGGGGCGTGGAATTATCAAGCTTATTTATTAAGGGGCGCGAATATGTTTCCTGTGCAATGGGTCTTACAGTAGCACGGGGCGTGGAGTTATCAAGCTTATTTATTAAGGGGCGCGAATATGTTTCCTGTGCAATGGGTCTTACAGTAGCACGGGGCGTGGAGTTATCAAGCTTATTTATTAAGGGGCGCGAATATGTTTCCTGTGCAATGGGTCTTACAGTAGCATGGGGCGTGGAATTATCAAGCTTATTTATTACGGGGCGCGAATATGTTTCCTGTGCAATGGGTCTTACAGTAGCATGGGGCGTGGAATTATCAAGCTTATTTATTAAGGGGCGCGAATATGTTTCCTGTGCAATGGGTCTTACAGTAGCATGGGGCGTGGAGTTATCAAGCTTATTTATTAAGGGGCGCGAATATGTTTCCTGAGCAATAAAGATAAGTATGTGAACTACAAATATCATCGTGCATAAAAATGTAGCGTAATGTCTCAGAGTGCAGGGTGCATTGGCGCTCATGTAAACCCTCCAAGAGTGCAGCAACCGTTTCTCCGCCTTTGGAGAAATTGCCAAAGATCTGTGCATGGCCCATGGACGATTTGTGTGTGTGTGTGTGTGTGTGTGTGTGTGTGTGTGTGTGTGTGTGTGTGTGTGTGTGTGTGTGTGTGTGTGTGCGTGCGTGCGTACCTAAGTGTGTGTGTGTGTGTGTGTGTGTGTGACTTTTGACCCTCATATTCAAATATCGTCCTCTAAATTCATTCACATTGTCTTCCTTAATTTAAAAGGTTAGTTGTAAATGTAACTAATTCTTGCCAGGACTAGTTGATGTCTAATACCGTTACAACCCTAAATCGGTCGGAGTTCAGTCAGAATATAATCCACCATTTGGGGAGACTTATTGTTACCCTTCATCAACATTTGCACCCCCAAAATTGTACATTTACTGGAACGGACTTTTTTTTGTACACGATAAAACATATTGCGCGTTCGCACCATACACACAAACCAGTCATGTCACGTCGGATACACTACTGTGAGAACTCCCGACGGAACTGTCTGTGCCCAGCTAGTACAGTGTTGGTTGACGTCCGTTCCGTCTGGTCTTGCAGACTGGTCTGGTGTCCATGGTGGAATCACAGGATTCCACGGACGTGTGTCATCCACGCGCTCCCAGCCCCGCTATATTCATATCTGTCCGCGCCCGCCCCGACGGTTCTCCCAGAGGAATAAGGCGAGGAGGAATTGATTCAATTATCTGCCTACGAACGGGCGCTTTCTAATTGATGTCATCGCTGCCTTCCTTTATTGATCATGATTCCACCAATTTTCCTAATCGCCCAATCCCTGGGAAGCCCAACTTGGCCCGACCAGCCGTTCCCAAGGCTCCAAGGTGGCCCTCGCTCCTAGCACGGCGTATGTTTGCCTTTGTCGGCTTGGCGGGAGAGCGGAGGTGGCGAGTCCATCCGGCCAATAAGACGAGGTGTTAATTTCATATTCGACGCGTGCCCACCAGGTGTCGCGTGCGCGCGAGCGAGGTGGGGGCAGAGGCCGCTCATATCGCATTCATAACGCCCGCGCGCTCGGAGAGCAAGTGCGGCTGCGTCCGCGCCGGGAGCAGCGCTTATTGGGTTTAGCGAATGAAAATCTACAGCAGCGGTAATGGAGGACCGCGCCCTTCCCTTGCCGCCGAGTGTCGCCCGCCGTAATTGGCCGTAACATGGCTGACCGCTGCCTCGGCCCGTAATAGCAGGGGCCCCCACTATCGAATCAGTCCGCCCGTCCGCCCGGATCCCGTTTCACCTCCAGTTGTAAATTGCATTTCGGGCCCTGTGTCTCCCGTCTCAATTATGAGAGGAATCAAAAATGGCTATTATATAACTTCATCTTGCTCATGACAAATTGAATGGAGTTTATGATAATGGAGACAAATACCGAGCCGCTCCTGAGTGGTGGCAAGAGTTTTGAGTGGGTGATAGATCACTGACACGCCGCTAACTCGCTTAGTGACTGTTGATTGCACCTTAGAGCCGGAGCGGCGCTCGAGGTTGATGGCCACCCTGCCCCATGGAGCCCAAGCAAAGTCCCAGACCCAGCCAGAAAGCTAAGGGACTCGTGCTGAATTGGGAATCGTGGCCAAATTATTTGCATTGGCAACTTCGCCCTTCTCCTCCCCTTGGATGACATGGACAGTAAACTCGAGAAACTTGGGCATGGGTGGAGTTGTTGAGCACACCAGTCGAGTTGTTCTTTGCATTTTGCATCATGTTGATTTTCCTTCTCAAAGAACCGCTTGCTCCATTACAGTTTCCAAAAGTGCACTGAATACTTTTGATTCATACGCATTACTATTGAATCAGGGCACGTATGCCAAGACAGTATAGTCGAAAGAATCTGATTGGCTGATCAGTCGAATCGATGGTATGCGATAGAGACTGATTTTTGTATTCATAGATAACAACTGTTATTAACGCGTGGTAAGTTTGAGTAACAATATGCTTAGTCATCAACATATTACCCTGATATATTGCATTTTGCTCACATGCACGAATCTTGACAACGGAAAAGCGTACAAGTCGGGCGTGTGCCTCCCAGATTCAAAAGCTTTTCCAGAGAGAAAAAGGTAGAAGGGTCGGATGGACAGTCAGAGAAACAGTCACACACATAGACGGACGGACGTACGGACAGACGAGCGGGCGGGCGGGCTTGCGGACGGACGGACAGACAGACAGACAAGCAGACAGACAGACGGATGGACGGACGGACGGACGAACGGACGGACGGACAGAGAAGCAGATGCACGCAAACAGAGAGAGAGAGAGAGAGAGAGAGAGAGAGAGAGGGGGGGGGGAGGGGGGAGGGAGGGAGAGAGAGAGGGGGGAGAGAGGGTGACTGACAGAGAGAGAAAGGATGGAGAGAAAAGAGAGAGAAGGGAGAGAAAGAAAAAAGAGGGGGGAGAGAGAGAGAGAGAGTTGAGAGAGAGATATAAAAGGAGAGAGAGAAAGATATAGAGGGAGAGAGAGAAAGTGATAGAGAGAGAGAAAGATATAGAGGGAGAGAGAAGACAGAAAAAGAAAGGAGAGAGGGAGAGATAGAAAGAGAGAGAAAAAGAAGAGAGTTGAGAGAGATACAGAGAGGAGAGAGAGAGAGAGAGAGAGAGAGAGAGAGAACAGAAAGAAGAGAGAGAGAGAGAGAACAGTAAGAAGAGAGGGGGAGAGAGTGACGGGAAGAGAGGGAGAGAGAGGGAGAGAGAGAGAGAGAGAGAGAGAGAGAGAGAGAGAGAGAGAGAGAGAGAGAACAGAAAGAAGAGAGGGAGAGAGAGAGTGACGGGGAGAGAGAGAGAGAGAGAGAGAGAGAGAGAGAGAGAGAGAGAGAGAGAGAGAGAGAGAGAGAGAGAGAGAGAGAGAGAGAGAGAGAGAGAGAAGCCACGCAGAGAATGTACACACAGAGAAAGACGACACCTTTAGTCATGGCTTCACTCCAGCAGAGAAACAAGTCAGGACGCGGTGACGTACCTGGACCCGGGCTTCCGACAGTCCCAACCTCTGGCTGAGCTCTTCCCGCATGAAGGCGTCGGGGTAGTGTGTCTCGTCAAACAGTCGCTCCAGCTCGTTCAGCTGCTCCAGCGTGAAGTTGGTCCTTGAGCGTCTCTGCTTCACCTTGGGCGTCTCCTCGTCCTCCCCGATCCGTCCGTCTCGGGGCTCTGGGTGAAGGAAGACAAGAGAGTGAAAGAAAAGTTTGCATTGCAATCTTTCAGTCAAAATATTTTTTTTTCGTGGTTGGGTTTGTTAGAGGGATGAGCACTTGCTCATTGAAACAACATAAAAGAAATGTCGAGCTTAGTTTTCGTTTGCCTTTGCCTCCATGAGATATGATCTATGATAATCCTTTGTCATTTTGGGGGTTTCATGTTGAGGACAGATGCGCGATGTTGCCAATTCCTTTTTGGAGCGTGTATCAAATCCTTCCCTAATCATTAATTGCTACTTTGTTTACACGGAGCTACTCTCTCTGTCTGCCCGCCTGCCCGCCTGCCCGCCTGCCCGCCTGCCCGTCTGCCTGCCTGTATGCCTGTCTGCCTGCCTGCCTGCCTGCCTGTCTGCCTGCCTGTCTGTCTGTCTGTCTGTCTGTCTGTCTGTCTGTCTGTCTGTCTGTCTGTCTGCCTGTCTGACTGTCTGCCTGTCTGTCAGTCTCCGCCCCCCGCCCCCCCCCCCTCTCTCTCTCTCTCTCTCTCTCTCTCTCTCTCTCTCTCTCTCTCCTCTCAAGCATTGTCGCCATCTTCAGATACCGGTCTCGGACTGATTTGTAAGAAAAACAGAAATTGTATGATTTATGTTTGGAAATGGGTCGATATTTTGTTCAACAGCCAGTATATCACTGTAGCTATGCGCCTTTCAAAACAGTGCCCAAATTGCCACTGAACAATAACGTCTAAGGAATAAACGTAACAGTGAGAACAGAATCCAAAACCCGGACGCAGACAATTCCTTTGTAAGAACCACAGATCAGGCGTTGTTATACAAAATCAAAGGTTGACGGAACAAGGACATGACGGCGAGCGGAAGGCGAAAGAGTCTAAGAAATTTTCTCATGAGAACATTTTGACTCGTAAAATTCACTGATCTGTTACGTGAAATGCTTGCGCTAGAATGTGAACACTTTGTGAGTAAATGTTATGTTCGTGTAGAAATCATAAGCGATTTCCTTAATAGCTAATTCTGTGAAAATAAAATTGCAACATTTCGCGAGGCAAAACGTTTATCATATAGATGTGGTCGCACTCACATCAGTCGTAGTTCCTGCATTTTTCACGACAAGCAAGTCATCCATTAAAGAAAAAAAACAAACCATTGTCAAGTCACTGTATGTGATCATCTTCCCGGTGAGAATAATCAACGCTGCATGCACACACTCTCATGCACACACACACACACACACACACACACACACACACACACACACACACACATGCAAACATGCTAGCGCACACGCACGCATGCACACAGACATAAAACACGTGCGCGCGCGCGCGCACACACAAACACACAGATACACACGCACACACACAAACACACAGATACACACGCACACACATAAACACACACTGAGTAACCAGAAACAAGTATATAAATCTGTTTCCGATAGTGCAAGACAACAATCCCTCGCGGTGCCCATGCCATGAGTCACGACGTCTGCATGCCTGGTCACAGAGCTCAATGCTCCATGTCGTGGCCGAATTCCAGGCACAGAGTCCGCACCCCTATAGCGCTACCTGCAGCAGCAGCAGCTGTGGGTGTTGAAGCTGTCTTGGAGGAGGAAGGAGCTGGAGTCTCAGGACACGAGCTGGCCACTGGACTTGACCCCCCCTCGAAGACGTAGGGGTCCGCTTCCTGGGTGCCCATCTCTACAGGGGAATCTTCCTCCACGAATTGTCATGCTTGGGGAAGGCATCTCCTCTCCCTGATCGTACACGCAGCGATTCGACAATTACTTACGCGCAAATGGATTGCTGTCCGGTGACTAATAGAGAGACAAATAATGGAGACGATTAGGCCACGATTTTCCAAGCGACTCTCCAGCATCCACGGCGGTCTTCCAATGTGCAATCTAGGTCGCTCTCTAGCGCTCGGCCCACAGAGACACATAATGATCTCCCATTGGTCATTACGCCTTTCATTAGCCGGCAAGGTGGAATTTCTGCGCGGCAATCAGCTCCATCTGATCTCGTGCATACATCAGTTGCGACCACTAATTAGTGACAAAAAGCTAATGAGTGTGAGTCATGAAGAATCAGAGATGCAAACCAACAGACATGCAGCATGCATCTACTAACCTACAGCGGTGAATCATCACCGAAATCCAGCCACATTGTTTGTTTTTTTTGCCCTTGCCTAGTCCCTGTTGACCTATGGATGGTTGCACCAGGAATCCCACCAATGGCTGGCAGCGTGCGCGACACCAGGGTCTTGGAGAGAAATATCATGCGTTCGAGAGGTGCTGTCAGGGTTAGATAATACTCGCAAACAGCCCACCCAGGCCTGCGTTCGATGCAGTCACGGATCGAAAAGCTGAGGACGCCAACGAGGATGGCGAGTGGCGCAGGAATGCAGGTCCAGACCCCAGAAATGCCGTGCAAGTCGGCCAAAGGAACGCGAACGCTGCATACCGGCAAACGTCCGATGGCTTGTTGGTTTGGCCTGGGAAGGGGACAAGCCATTTTTTCCTGTAAAGGTGGATTGCTATTTTTGATTTTCGGCTCCAGCAGTGAACTCCACGAACCAGCTGTCCAACCCATTCACCCAGTTCCCACAAGCAGGCGCGCGTGCATGCACACAAACATGTACATGTGCACATATGCATGCACACACACACACACGCAAATACACACACACACACGCACGCACGCACACACACACCTACCTTGTACACATACACACACACACGCACACACAAACACACATACGCGCACGCACACACACACACACACACATACAGACGCACACACAAACACACACACACACACGAACACACACACACACACACACACACACACACACACACACACCTCTTATACACATACGCACAACTACGCATGCGCGGGCGGGCAAGTATACAAAACATTCATTTGCTATTTAGTTATTGCATAAAGCCAGTGTTGCTCAAGTCCGTGTAAATCAATTGGTAATGTTTCATCTCGAGTTTGTATGAGACATTTGTAATTAGGAAGCTCCAGCAGCGTAATAAACATAATTTACAATTAAACTCTATAAACAGAGTTCAAGGCGCCTGTCCAAAACTGACGATGATAACGCTTGCACAATGTCCCTGTTATCTTTTTCTAATGAGTGGAATTTTGTATTACACACCTATAGGAGCGTGAACATTCTTTTCGTTTACATCGTGTGCAATATCAAACTCAGGTTTGAACTCTTTACTTTGGTAAGGCAGACCCATAAGGTGCAAGAAGAGATATCTTTGCAGACAAGCAGAGAAATGACGTTGACTAAAGTTCGACTGTTATCTTATTTCGCCCCCCAGGGTTGTCACTGCTGTGGCCGTTGCAATTGATGTTGCTATTACTATTACTGCCTCCTCTAATGATACATGATGTATATTTTAAACAAGATTACCACTACACTGATGATTCTAATAGTAGTTTTCTGTTTATGCAAATTCTGCAAAAGTCGCTATCGCGATTCTCGGAAAAACCACGGTAAACCCTCATTGACACTGACTTTAAATTTTGTGATTTGGTTCTATTTCGGTTCTGCAGGACTGGAAACGCATCAGTGTGAAAATGTACAATTATCAGAATTACTCTACAGTGTAGTTCCCGGTTTTTGCATTGCTGGCCGCACGGTTGTACGACAAACCGTCAATCGGCTCACGGTTTCGTGTCCTTAAAAAAACAATCGTGGCGCAAGAGGCGTGTGAATTGTACAGGTATGAGTGCTTTTCTTATCAAATTTTACAGCAGACGTGTAAAAGAAAATGTTCATTCCAGAGATACAATCGTTTTCGAGAGTTTGTCAACTGGAATAGGATGTAACGATAGTTCACGATAGAAAAAAGGAGTAGTATTTCAACGTTTTTCTTCTTTCGCCTTACTCGGCTTGCAGTGCACTTGCAGACAAAGCAGATCATCTCGTGTAAAAATTCGATCTCTCAGGAGGCCAGAATATTTTTTGTGCTTACTTACAACTTTGTTTAAAACCACCATCTGCTGACATTTCTACTTCAACTCTTGGTTGTGTGTGTGTGTGTGTGTGTGTGTGTGTGTGTGTGTGTGTGTGTGTGTGTGTGTGTGTGTGTGTGTGTGTGTGTGCGTTTGTGTGTGTGTGTGTGTGATTGTGTGTGTCTGTGTGTGTGTGTGTCTGTGTGTGTGTGTGTGTGTGTGTGTGTGTGTGTGTGTGTGTGTGTGTGTGTGTGATTGTGTGTGTCTGTGTCTGTGTCTGTGTGTGTGTGTGTGTGTGTGTGTGTGTGTGTGTGTGTGTGTGTGTCTCTGTGTGTGTCTGTGTGTGTACGTCTGTGTGTGCGTGTGTCTGTGTGTGTCTGTGTGTGTGTCTGTGTGTTGGGTTTTTTTCCTCCTGTGAAAAATGACAGTGTCTTTTCGCAAGTGGATGAGGGCGAGATTTGGTTTTTCAAAAACGATCCTTGTAGATCATTCCGAATCGCAATTTAAGGGCGGCCGTCTCCTTTTTGTCAGCGTCGTCGTGACGTCAGGTGATGTCGATTGCTGGTCACGTGACATGGGGCTTCTCCTGACGACACCGCCGACGTCGTGTCATCCGACAAGGCTGATGACGTAATTAGAGGGCTGGCGGACGTCGCGCAGTCGCCTGTGCGCTGCCTAATGAAAGATCGCTAATACCTGGTCATTTGGCGATTTGGGCTAATCCAGCGGCCCTAATAGACCGTGATTGGCTGTCGGCAAGGAGCGCTGATGACGGGGTGCCTGACGACGCTCTCTCAGCTCAGAAAAGGCAGTCTCCGCCCGCCATGTCGTCTTCCACAGCTCAACAGCGCGACTTGGCGAAGTGAAGAGCGAAATAGGAGAAAAAGGATCGAGGGAAAAAGCAAGAGAAAGATGGACACATGCGCGCTCGCGCACACGCACAGAGAGAGAGAGAGAGAGAGAGAGAGAGAGAGAGAGAGAGAGAGAGAGAGAGAGAGAGAGAGAAAAGAGAGAGAGAGAAGAGAGAGAGAAGAGAGAGAGAGAAGAGAGAGAGAGAGAGAAGAGAGAGAAAAGAGAGAGAAAAGAGAGAGAAAAGAGAGAGAGGAGATATATAGAGAGAAAGAGAGAGAGAGAGAAAGAAAGAAAGAGAGAGAGACAGAAAGAAAGAGAGAGACAAATATCGACACAGGGACCGAACAAAATGACTTTATATGAATAGGGTGTGTTAAAGCCACGCTTTTAATAATATATTTTCTCTGATTAATTTTTTGTATGATTACGAATAATGCTTAAATAGTTTTAAGTGTGTTTGATTCAAATGTTCCTGTAATGTTACCGGTATTTTGAGGCAAAGGGAAATGACTGAACGTTTCTTTTGGCTGCAGACGTAGTTTCGCGACAATGTTTTCCCTCCGAAAATACCTCGAGGTCATCCTTTGCACGTCATTACTCATGGGTTCCCCACCCTCCTCAAGTCATCCAGAAATGTGTTGACTTCGTCAATGACGCGAGGACAGAAGAGGTCTACGAGCTTCAAATTCCTTTTTGATGAATGTTCCCTCCCTACAGGGTTTTTAATACCACGTGCAGATGCACCCACGGTGTCACTTTACGCTAATGTTTATAAATTTTAACCTCACTACAAAAAGAGAAATTTTGTCACTTTGCGAACAAACCATTGGTAGTACTGACTTTTTTTTGTCCTGAGGTTTACTGGAACATATTATTTTCAGTAACATTCTTGTGAGATAAAGGCAATGTATTTGGACATATTTCTATAATTCAGCGCTGACTGTATCACATGCTAAAAGCCTTACAGTTGAGACACCGTAAGACTAATTGCTTGAGTAAATTCATAACTTTATGAAGCAACGCTCTGCGCGTAACATATCATTGTCATATCAAAGCAGAATGTTCTCGGAATGGCGGGAGTGATACCAATGAATATCTGTCTTCGTGCACGCTTTCGAGTGATTTCCCCTTGTTTCTCTCTTTGTGAAACCTTCTCC
>JAWQFJ010002961.1:0-72500 GCA_034096865.1 Theodoxus fluviatilis | reverse complement strand
GATAAAAACCTTTTCGTGATGTGTACATACAGTTCCGTTCTGGATTTAGTTAATTATTCCCTCACAAATTGCGTTATAATCCCGGGAATCCAGATGCATTGTATGTTTGTCCCACCTGTAGGGATGAATTTGAATGAGAATTTCATTTGCTGTATGGCTGCCCAGTATATGAAGATCTAAGGCGGAAATACTTGTACAAAATTACTGACTTGAGAAATGTTGGACATTTATTTTCTGTTAGTGATCCTTATATAATAAGATCAATAGCTATGTATTTGTACTATGCTTTAAGGCGTAGACAAGAAGCTGTAGAAATTACAAATGCCGATGAGGCAACATTGTGACAGGCCGGAGGCCTAACAAATAAACTATGTCGTTCGTTCGTTCGTTCGTTCTCTCTCGTTCAATGTCCAATGACTGTAGATCAATATGTGTGCCTGTCTCTTGCCATCTCTTCTGTCTGCCTTTCTTCTTGTTTGCCTGTCTTCCCAGTCATACAGTCTGGATACCAAACTGCCTGCCTGCCTGCCTGCCTGCCTACCCGTCTGCCTGCCTTTCTGTCTATCTATCTGTCTGTCTGTCCGTCTGCCTATCCGTCCGTCAGTCTGTCCGTCCGTCCGTTTGTTCGTCCGTTGTTTCGTCCGTCTGTCCGTCCGTCCGTTTGTCTGTCCGTCCGTCCGTCCGTCCGTCCGTCCGTTATTCCGTCCGTCCGTCTGTCTGTCTGCCTGTCTGTCTGTCTGTCTGTCTGCCTGTCTGTCTGCCTGTCTGTCTGCCTGTCCGTCTGTCTGTCTGTCTGCCTGTCTGTCTGCCTGTCTGTGGAAGAGACATGACACGGGAGAGACGTGACACAAATCAAGCACGAGGTCGACAAGTGACACTGCTCTATGGTTCTAGACTTGCACTTAACAAGAGATAGATTTAAAGTGACTGTACACGCAGATAACATTTTGCAAATGGTCTATTGGATATAACCATTTCCAAGACATATGTACAGTTTTAAAGAAATTCATTCAGAAACATGCTTTGCCTCGCGTCCCCTATTTTACACTGAACAATCTGCTCTTTTTGAGATTTGAAAATGTATTCAAATAATTTCTCCATAATATCTGACTCCGACTGCTCACCACGGCGACTTGCTGCACGTTTACACGACATAACCAATTCGGTAAATTAGGTATTTGAATGCATAACTATAGGTAAACGCATCACACGCAATAAGTGCATGTGACCATAAGACTCTGGTGTTGAAGGTCTTTTATGGTTACAAAACGGACCGTGCAAACCTTTAACATGCGTCCACTGGTAACGACGTTTTCATGTGATTGTCATTTTCAAGTTTGCTGCATCCGCATTCTCGCCCCGTCTAAGGTTAATGTAGATGCATGGGGAAAATCTCTGGTTTTAAACAACCCGGAAGAGCGAAAGATAGATGTATGGGATTTATCTTCTCAAATACCACCCCCCCCCCTCAAAAAAAGAGAGAAAGATTTAAAGGCGCTGAGACATGATAAGGCTGCTAGCCTAACTTCCGTGCACATCATTTCAGAGCTTTTGAGGTCATGGGTTTTTCAGTGTGCGAGCGATCAGTCTTTCGATCTCACTGACTTTTTCATTCCTTTGATGGCTTGATAATTATGCACAGAAGCTTTAAGCGACGAATGTGAAAGCTTATCTCCCGTGGTCTAACAAAGATTTACGCTCGTGCAATTTTCGTTGTTTTGATGAAAGACATGTCAAACCGAACGCTTTATACATAGAATTTACAATGCAGAACAAGCAGGCATCGAAACAGACAACCTCACGCACAACTTTGAAAACTAGATTCAAGAGCAAGTGAACCACTCCACCGGCAAGCAGGCTTTATTATGTTTCTTCACACACGCACGAACGCACGCTAGCACGCACGCACGCACGCACATACACACACACGCACACACACACACACTCACACACGCACGCACGCATGCACACACGCACATACACACACGCGCGCGCGTGCGCGTGCACACACATGCAATAACACACGCATTGACACATACGCGCGCACACACACACACACACACACACACGCACTCGCGCGCGCGCAACAACAACAACAACCTTAATGTCGACTCTTTTGAAATACATTTATTTATAGGATTTCACTCCCAGTCACCGCTGGGTAGCGTCCAGTAGTTGGTTTTACTCCTGGTAGGAAATGCAAAAGTGCGTGAAGCAACCTGTCCAAAAATGGTTGGATAGATGATGGATGGATGGGTGGATGGGTGGATGGATGGATGGATGGACGGACGGACGGACGGATGGACGGATGGATGGACGGACGGACGGACAGACGGATGGACGGATGGGTGGATGGATGGGCGGATGGATGGATGGATGGATGGATGGATGGATGGATGGATGGATGGATGGATGGATGGATGGATGGATGGATGGATGGATGGATGGATGGATGGATGGATGGATGGATGGGTGGATGGATGGATGGATGGATGGACGGACGGACGGACGGACAGATGGACGGCCGGATGGATGGTTGGATGGGCGGATGGGTGGATGGATGGATGGATGGATGGATGGATGGCTGGCTGGCTGGCTGGCTGGAGTTTTACGGCCTATC
This sequence comes from Theodoxus fluviatilis, assembly GCA_034096865.1. Lineage (NCBI taxonomy): Eukaryota > Metazoa > Mollusca > Gastropoda > Cycloneritida > Neritidae > Theodoxus > Theodoxus fluviatilis. Next base: position 69,880 of record JAWQFJ010002961.1, on the reverse strand, counting down.
GGCCTTTGTACATTATGTCGGCCTTTGTAGGTTGTGGAAGGCCATTGAGCACGAAAACCACTAGGATAGTTTCAAGTGAGCGTAAATCAAGTTTTTATTTATCTTGTTAATCACCGCTCACGTTTCTGACTCCAACCCACAGTGGGGCCCAAGAATGCACCTCAAGGATTTATGCTGCTTGCAGACCGCGCTCGCCAGGCGAGAAGTGGCTGCAGACGAGCATTGTAACCACTGGACCAGAGCCCTCCCAAAAGCCTCCAGGAAATGGAAAAGAATTAAGCGCTCTTTGATACCAACTGTACATATACATGAGAAATCCTTCCTTGTCTCTTCGAAATTTTCATGAAATCTTTCGATGACTTTAAAGTACCATGTTTGTCGCACTATAAGGCGATACTTTTTATCTTCTCCTACGTGACCCCCTGTGCCTTATACGATGGTAATAGTCATGCTCGAGACAGAAACTCATGTCACTTCCCTTGTGTTGCAAGCACACGTGCTGCTTTCAATATACCAGCACATGTTACTATCGTGGGCTGTAATTTTACCAAATAATTTCCACGTGTGCATAATAAAGATTGCCTGCCTGCCTGCCTGCCTTCCTGCCTGCCTGCCAATCTGCCTGCCTGCCAGCCTGCCTGTCTGTCTGCCTGTCTGTCTGTCTGTCTGTCTGTCTGTCTGTCTGTCTGTCTGTCTGTCTGTCTGTCTGTCTGTCTGTCTGTCTGTCCCTTCCTCAGTCCCTCCGTCCGTCTGTCTGTAATGTATTCTGCTGTTGACAGTCCGTAGCACGTGTGTTGTTGCGAAGGAGGCACGTTGTTGAGCGCCTTCTACTGCGATGCACCTAACATTTTGGCTGATCCCTGCCCCCCCCCCCCCTCTCTCTCTCTCTCTCTCTCTCTCTCTCTCTCTCTCTCTCTCTCTCTCTCTCTATCTATCTATCTATCTATCTATCTATCTATCTATCAATCTCTCAAAATAGAGGATGCAACTTAAATAAAGAATTGCCTTGTAGTCGAAAAAGTACAATGTAACATTTAGTCAAGGTCACTCGATGTCCCCTCTCTACCTGAAACGCCTGGCTGCTGAGTTTCGGGGACTGCTCCAGTAGCGCAGCCAGGGGTGGCCCCAAGCAGCCGAATGAGCTACCGGGGAGCCTGAGAACAGCGTCAGGTAGTTAAGACCCGATAGCGGTTTCTAGTCAACCCCATTAGACTTGAGTCTAACCCACACGCAGCAATGAACCGGTAACGCACACTCTTCACATTTTTGCCTGCCTTGGTTTTCGATACTACATCAAGTGACTTCAGCAAGCGACAGGCAATTCATCACAACAGCTGGATCAACCTAGTTTTTAACAGTGCGACGCATGCGGTCAGATGCAACATTGGGTGATGTTCGCTGCAACCGCAGGATTTGCATAGCTGAACTAAGTAAAGTCAGTTCACCGGGAGATTTCGGGTTCGGATCCTACCCGAGGTTTTGAAACATTATCCTGGCTATCTCTTGCAGGATTTCGGGTCTGTCTGAAGGACTTAGACGGTGGGACCCTTGCCTGTTAGTAGTAGTAGTAGTTGTGGTGGTAGTGATGTTGGTGGTGGTGGTGATGGTGGTAGTAGTAGCAGTAGTAGTAGTAGTAGTAGTAGTAATAGTAGTAGAAGTAATAGCAGCAGTAGTAGTAGTAGTAGTAGCAGCAGCAGCAGCAGCAGCGCTTAAATATTAATTTTCGTAGTTTCCATTTGCTTTGATTCGTCTGGGCTATTTTCGTTCCCCCTTTCTACGAGTAGCGTGGTCCAATGGTTTTCTTACTCGAGTGTACTACGGATACTCAAGAATCAATTATGGTTGAAACCATCATTTATTTTTGCCTCACTAGAGATGAAAGCCTCCCAATAAATGTATTGTGTGCACAAGAAAGACTGCGTTTTATCATATATTTATCAGCAACAGAGACACTTTGAAACAAATAGGTGAAGGGGGCACTGCAATATCAGCCGTTGCTGACAGTACGCACTGCACACTGAGTGACTGGTGACTGCGCACGAGTGCTGAAGTGCCTGTCAAGGCGAAGTAAGTGCAGACGCTTCCCTGTTTACCTTAGCTGTTGGACGAGGTCTGAAGTAAATCCCCCTACACGGGTCTATGACTCACCAACCCCAGCGGTGATCGCGCCAGGCGATGACAAGATAATCACCTGCAAATGACTGCACGGATCCGGATTGACGTGTCGATGTCGATGAATGTACATACTTGTGAATACTCGACAGCTGTTTTATCTCAAAACCGAATGCATACTCACTATCTTTTGTAGAAAATGCGCTTGATTTCTGAGGATGCCTGACTAAAACCCAAATGGGGAAAGGATTGATCATGTCGCTGCAAAGGTATGCGTTAGTCAAGCTACGTATCGTCCTTGCCCAAAAAACAACTGTCAGACTTAAGGATGTCTCAGGTGCATTATGTCTCTGAATAAAGAAAGTGGCATTACGCGGTTTCGCTGTTGTTTTTTCTCATTGATAAACACATGAGCAAACACCAACACGACAAAATATTGTGAGTTACAAGTATAGTGTAGCAACATATTCACTGGCCCCATGATCTAGATTTCCCAACTGATGCTAGCATTGACTTTTAATGCCAGGTCATTGACTTAAGTTAATGAAATAAGTCCCTGTCCCGGTTAAGGTTTTATATAGCAACGACAAAGCAACTAAATTTAAAGGCTAAAAGAAACCATGGGTTTTTGAACAGAAAATGTTCACTTTATCTCTGACATGGTCAGCAGATCGGTGCTACTGAACAGAAAGAATTAAAACTACTGGTAAGTCAAGAAACGATACAAAACCCCATTTGTTTCATGAGAAGACACAGGAAATATGAATAGACAAGGAGCCTCCTAATCTTCCTGAGTGCAACGGGCTTGAGCATTTTGGGTAGTACTCTTGAATACTTCTTTAGACATCTGTCGGCTTAAATCAGTCTCTTTTAAAATGAGGCTTGAAATAGACCTGCAGCCTTAGAAATAGATATCCGTCCTTTTTAGCGACGGTGTCGGATGACAAATTACATGGGAGACTAGCCAGTGAAAGAAAATGTATGAAGGTTAATATATTCGAGTCTGGAGAACTCAAAGACCCTTGCAGGAAGTCTGGCTGTGTGCAGGTTGTATGACAGCATGACAGCGCGGGAATTACACTGACGCACGAGAATATGGGCGATAAAATGTCACAAGGGGCCGACGGGAGACCTTTCATCGCCCTTTAGATTCCTAGGTATACTTTACACACACACACAAGCGCGCGCGCGCGCGCGCGCGCACACACACACACACACACACACACACATGTTTTTCGATAGAAAAAAGAGTCAAAAAGGAAAAAAAACACAGGACTTCACAGATGGCGATCGAAAAGGGACAAAGCACAATTCGTACGTAGAAGTTCTTCAATAAGCATAGCTATGTATCTCCTAGATGTTGCCCATTCACCGCCGATAGAAAATGACATTTGAGGCAGAAAACATTTACATATGAGGCACATGTTTTTTCTGTTCTTTTCACGTTGCACGCAAATCCTATTTGCATTCCCTCTAGCATAACAAAAGATAAAGCAGTTACTGGGAAATTAACGAATATGAGGTGCAGAGGGTATTGTATGAACACATGCCAAATGTTTTGGACCAAAAAAGAATCAATGATACTAGACAATAATTTTGTTAAGTTTGCTCTTTGTCTTGTCGAAAGGTACCTGCTCTATAGTTGTCCCTGCCGTCATGTATATTGCATCAAATCCCAACATGCTAGAATAGGCAACGAGGGGAAAAAATTGTCTGCGGCCCTCTGCAAGATCTGAAAGATGAAGAGCGACTGCATTCGTGAAAAGAGTACATGTGTACTCTTAAACATGTGTGCATGAATCGGGATTTACAAACACGCTGGCTGTACTTTTGTAGAGTAAAAGTTGTCTTTGTTTTCTTAACATATTCCCACAAAGTACTGTATTCTCCATGAGACATGGAAACGAAAAATTATATTACTTCGTATATAAAATTCGATTTTTCCTACCTTGTCCTACCTGTTTGTATGACGTGCAATTGTGTTAGATCGGTTAGCGCTTCGGATGTTCTGATGTGTATCTTTGCATAGTAATGCCATTAATCCGAACGCTTTGGGGGGTATGGATACAAACCTCTCAGTCCAAATCGTGGACCACGTGTAATAAAACTCGAAATAATTATCATGAAAGCGATACTGGTAGATGCTGTAGGATACGGATCCGAGTCCAGCACCGCTGCCCAAACTTTTCTGTTTGCCATTCCTGGCGGCTGTATTCCTCCATTTATTTTCATGCATCACAGAACGACTTCACGGCATATTGGAATGTCGCAATGATGTCAATATAGCCCCACTTGAATTTCCCGTGCACCGATATGGACAATACGATTAAGCGCTACTACCGCAAGGCAATTTACTTCATCATGCGCGACGTCAGCAGGAGATGACGGTGTTCATGCAAATGCACGAAAAGAAAGGATAGTAGTAACTGCATGGTTGTTCCTCTCTAATCACCTGAAGCGTGCCCTCAGCAAAACGGCGATTTGCTTTCAGACATGCAAAACAGCCCACGTTTTCATTGTCTGAATGTCTTTGCACTTCAGCAATCAAGACCTGGGGGGCTGTGCCTAATGAAGCAGACTGCTCTGAATTTTGATCGCTGTTAATGAACCAGGAAACGAAAGGTATTTCAAATTCCTGCATGGTTATGTACAAAAATTGTCCGGCGTTTCCCCCGTGTACTGATTTATTTGCATGCCAAAAAAAGAGAGCTGCGCTTCCGCCGATAAATCAACGAGCATCCATCCAAACGGCGTGTTTTTATTCTGAGGTTAGAGAAACTGAGGCTTCATAGGGAGCTCAGCAGACTAAAGAGAACATTTATCAAGAGCAACAGCGCCCGACAGACTCTCACTCGGGTGCCGGCAGAGCGGTTTGAAGTCTTAGGTGATTCCCCTCGTCAGAGTGATTTATCGGTCCTCCAGGTAGGTGCAGATCGTAACATTCACTCCAGTGTCAACGTGTGTATAATAAGCAAGTTCCTCACAATAAGTTCTATGAAGAATGCTTTCGTAGTAAGGAAGCTCTGGTCCCTTTCGTATCGAATCGATGAAGAGTGCTTTTGCTTTCGAAGTAAGAAAGCTTTTATCATTTTTGTAGATGGTGTTTCTACTAAAATGTAAACTGTAATTTACAAAATCAGAATCAGTTTATCTTGTTCTAGATCTTTGAGGCATATTACATATTAGCATCACAACTGGGCATGACATTGTTGTCACATTTATCTGGTTGATGCACGAATATATTTCATTTTGCTTTTGTTTTTGAAAAAAGAATCACTCTCGAAGAAAAAAGACAGACATTTTCAATCAACAATACGGTCACTATCAGTGCAGATCACTTGTGGAAAACATTCGAGTATCTTGTAAAAACTACAGATGCTCGATTTGCTTGGCTTAGACTTAAAGAAGTCATGCAGGTTGTGCTCGAGATGCTCACGGTGGTGGTACACCCTCTCTTTGAGCTCTGTAGCACCCGGAAGTGGAAGTCAAAGCGCACCCTCTCCCGAGAATGCGTTGGACGAAGCAGGCCTCGAGCAGCTGCGTGAGAATGCCCTCATGGTTTTCTTTCTTTTGCGCGCAATGCCAGGACATTCTAGTGCGAAGATGTAGACATTTTAAGCGCACATTCTTTGCCCGCTTCAGCAAAACTGTTTGATTTATTTGAGCGCATATCATGACCACGAGAGTGCAGACTATTTGAAGCCACACTGAAATTGATGATGTGCACAAGATCGTACTAAAGAATGAGTTAAAACCCCAATAGGTCTAGTTTGTGATGGCTTCAGATACTTTACACCGCCATGCAGTAATAAAAGTCAAATATGAGTAAAACGTAGTATAAAAATCGCAAGGGAAGGTCGTGCTGTACTACTTATCATTCATTCACCATGAATCTTTTGCACTTTAAAGGTGTCTGAAATGCTAAGCTCACCCACTAGGTCGGCAAAACTCCAAGAGACGACAGCAAATCATCCAAGAATTTTGCGGAAATTATGGGGCATGCAGGAATGCATATCATTCATTAAGACTGAAAGTCACAAAGTTCATCACCAAAAAATATCATTACGTTCTGGAATCATATGCTGTTGTTTTATTACATACCTGACGCTCAGATACATATACCGTAACGAGAATTAACAAATGCACTAAAACAGGGTGGATTGGCCCTACAACAAGAGGCTGCGTGTTCTCATCCTGAAGGCGTACTTGGCTTGGTGCGGATGGATTGATGGACAGATGGATGAATGGATGGATGAATGAATGGATGGGTGGCTGGATGGGGCATTGCGGCCTATCAGCCTCTGTGGGCTATGTCCATTGATCACGAACAATCATTAGAATTCCAATATATCAAGCTATCCATCCATCCTTGTCTTTCTCTGTGTGTCGAATTCTCAATCTTTATATATTTGTGTCTTTATCGCTCCTTCATTGTATCACTGTTTCTGATTCCATCTTTACCTACTTCTGTCAATCTTTCCATTGTCTGTGTCGACACGGAAATCTGTATATGCTTCAATTCGCTGTTTTTGTTATGTCTATCCTTTCGTCCGACCTTCTGCCGGTCTGTGTAATCTTATTTATGCGTGTCTGTCTATGTATCTGTCTTACGTCGTGTCTGCCTCTACGTCTGTCCGTTCATTTTACGTATGTGCATGTGCCTGCCCCCCCTCTCTCTCTCTCTCTCTCTCTCTCTCTCTCTCTCTCTCTCTCTTGTGTCTCTCTCTTGTGTCTCTCTCTTGTGTCTCTCTCTTGTGTCTCTCTCTTGTGTGTGTGTGTCTCTCTCTCTCTTGTGTCTCTCTCTCTTGTGTCTCTCTCTCTTGTGTCTCTCTCTTGTGTCTCTCTCTTGTGTCTCTCTCTCTCTTGTGTGTCTCTCTCTATATCTCTGTATCTCTGTCTCTGTCTCTATGTCTCTCTGTATCTCTGTCTCTCTGCACCTCTTTCTCTCTCTCTGTTTCTCTCTGTCTCTCTCTATGTCTCTCTCTCTCTCTGTCTGTCTCTCTCTGTCTCTCTGTCTCTCTCTCTCTGTCTGTCTCTCTCTGTCTCTCTGTCTCTCTCTCTCTGTCTGTTTCTCTCTCTGTCTCTCTCTCTCTCTCTCTCTCTCTCTCTCTCGTCGCCTTTCATCAGTCAGAATGGAAGACATTTGTTACGCATGGTTGACTGAGTCTGCACTCCGATGACCGAATTCTGCATGGCTGGGGTTGACTCGTAAATGGGGTCAACTATTCGCAAACTCACCCTCTGATTCATGTCCGCAACTTTTGTGATGCGGGAAGACTTCATGAAATTGTGGTTTAATTACACAAATCTGCTCTTTTCATTGATCTATTTAGCGCAGAAGTCACTATCATAGTGGTATTGACGACAGATGAGCACACAAACAGACAGAAACACACACACACACACACACACATAGACACACGCACACGTAGGTATATGCATCAATTGAAGATCAGTGAACATACTGACGGAGAGAGAGAGAGAGAGAGAGAGAGAGAGATGCAGAGAGATGCAGAGAGATGCAGAGAGAGAGACAGATGCAGAGAGAGGGAGGGAGGAATGGAGTGAGTGAAAGAGAGAGAAAGAGAAAGAGAGAGATGAAGAGAGAGACAGATGTAGAGTGAGTGAGTGAGTGAGTGAGTGAGTGAGTGAGTGAGTGAGTGAGTGAGTGAGTGAGTGAGTGAGTGAGTGAGTGAGTGAGTGAGTGAGTGAGTGAGTGAGTGAGTGAGTGAGTGAGTGAGTGAGTGAGTGAGTGAGTGAGTGAGTGAGTGAGTGAGTGAGTGAGTGAGTGAGTGAGTGGGTGGGTGGGTGGGTGGGTGGGTGGGTGGGTGGGTGGGTGGGTGGGTGGGTGGGTGGGCGGGCGGGTGGGTGAGTGAGTGAGTGAGTGAGTGAGAGAGATAGAAAGAAATAGAGAGAGAGAGGCAGAGCAAGAGGGCAGAGAGAGAGAGAGAGAGAGAGAGAGAGAGAGAGAGAGAGAGAATTTAGCTTCCATACACCTATGAGAGTCAACTTTGAGTGAGAAAATTCCTCAGGAGATGGTGTTGTTCTGGATCTGACAGACTGCTCGTTTTACCTGTCTATAAATCAGCAGTCCCCAGATAAGAATGGTTTAGGTGGCTCCGTGATGCATTACGAAGGGGATAATTTGCATAGCGTTTTAGAGCAAGACATACTGAAAGTCAGATTACAAAAATCTGTCCTTTGGTCCTTTTAAAATTAAGGAAATTCTTATATGAAAATGTCTCCTCTGGTCGCCACTGTGCAGCGCGAAATAACTGCGTGTAATGCTCTGTAGAAGGGACAATGCTGGCGAAGCACCTTGCCCAAGGATGCAATTCTATGACTCGTGCAGCTTCGAACACCTCACCTGCCAGCCGCGCAACGACTGAAGCGACCGCTTTATTCACTGGACTGTAGCCTCACTGTATCTATTCCTTTCCCTTTACATTTTGACTGTAGCCTCACTGTATCTATTCCTTTCCCTTTACATTTTGACTGTAGCCTCACCGTATCTATTCCTTTCCCTTTACATTTTGACTGTAGCCTCACCGTATCTATTCCTTTCCCTTTACATTTTGACTGTAGCCTCACCGTATCTATTCCTTTCCCTTTACATTTTGACTGTAGCCTCACCGTATCTATTCCTTTCCCTTTACATTTTGACTGTAGCCTCACCGTATCTATTCCTTTCCCTTTACATTTTGACATATCGTGCAAACAGTGTATAATGACCAAAAACAAAAACAAAACACACAAAGAAGACATCAATTATGACGCGTATCCATCTGTTTCTTGCTCAGGCAGTCACACCATCCCGGCCTTACGAAAAACAGTCCACCCGGCACCAGAAACTCGCTATTCCGACTCCGTTGTGACCTCTGATCTTTCCACTCACCGTCCGTAAAACTGCCGGGTTGCCATCACCTCCCCCTTCCCACCCACCCCCCACCCCCATCCCCTCCCAAATTCCCTTCTGATCTCACCGCCTGGGCCTAAGGTGAGAACTCTCATTACGGCCAATTTGAACGCCAAATCGTGGCATGATATCCATTATCCCATTAATTTCGTCCCGCTGAACAATGAAACCTAATTGGGCACATTTAGCTCCGGCGATTACGGGCAACATTTTAATCATAAAGCAGGGCAAAAACCGCAGCGGCTCGCTCCCTCCCTGCTGTCTTCTCGTCGGCGCTGTGTCGGTTCCCCGGAATTAGCGGAACTGATTCCGTCCCGCTTTGTGGACTGGCGGAGCTGACGAACTGCGAATGCACTCTGGCGTGACTCACTGCGCGGGGAGCATTGCTGTCGTTTGATGGGAGAAATTGGCGAACAATGATTAGAGGTTGGAAAGATGAGGCCGCAGATTTGCAGAGGAGGCGACGAAACTAGTTCGACGACGGAAACATCGACCGCGAGTGCGCCGGTGTGATTATTTCTTATCGCCGTTTACCGCACATTCTGCTGTGAGCATGATAAATGCTACACAGAAATAATGAATACCGGAATTTATATATTGAGGAAAAATGCTGTCGACTAAACTAGGCGTCGAAAAACCTTCTCAAAACGAATGCATGGATTTGCAAGGTGAACATGCTCGTGGATGCTCAGTAAAAACCTGTTTGCAAGCGCTCTACCTTCCATGCATACAGCATATGATATGTGTGTTTGTGCGTATTTCCTCCTGTCAAACCACAATGAGGAACATTAAATGCTCCGTGTACGTTTGTGTGGGGTTGTGTAAATGTGTCAGTGTGTATTCTTGTGCGAAAAGAGTTTGTTTATGTTTGTATATGTGCGTGTATATATGAGAGAGAGAGAGAGAGAGAGAGATGAGGAGGGGGAAATAGATGGGACGTTTTGCGGTCTATCAGCCTTTATATGTGTAAGGCCCTTGATCACGAAAATCAGTAGTACAAGTTAGAGTAGGAGCAAAACAAGCGGCGATTTCCCTAGTGTTGTCTCTTTCGAATCGCGTTGATATAGATATATATATATATATATATATATATATATATAGAGAGAGAGAGAGAGAGAGAGAGAGAGAGAGAGAGAGAGAGAGAGAGAGAGAGAGAGAGAGAGAGAAGGGCATTTGGAAGGAGGAGATTGAAAAGAGGAACAGAGGAGGATCAATATTTTCCATTTCTGCATTGTTTGCATTCTGCGCAAATGTCGAAAATTTTCCTTTCTAAGTCTGTCAATATATATAACAACAACTAAAAATCATATCCAATGACTTGATATACGATCGAATTAATCACTTCTGTTCCACCTGCTTGTATATAAAGGAACAATATTTTAGTGCATGAATGATCGAAAATACATATGCTCATTTTAAAATATGGGTCTAAAACTCTAATGTATGAACAGTCACATTAGCAATGTTTGTTCCTTTTCTGATTACTGACCAAAGAAATGTAGAGGGCTGTGGATAATTCAAACATATGCTCCACACTGAGAATAGTATTGCGAGAGGAAGATAAAAAAGAGAGAGAGAAATTGCAAGAAAAGGAATACAAAGGAACACGATGGGAATGTGAGCAGCGTCGCCAATTGAAACAAGATATCGTCGCTCAGACCACTACAGAACACAGATATATCGAGTCTGAATTGTGGCTAGCTGGGGTAAAAGTTTCACAAACAAATCATTTCTGGTATGTTGGGTTGAAGAAGAAGAAAAACTATCGTTCTGAGATGTTGCATCTTAGAGACAGAGCAATGACAACAAGAAGTAGATCGCCATAAAGACTGGGCAAGTGCGGAAATAAAATCGACCGATGTGTCATCGGAACAGACTGCCTTCAGCGCATGCCTTGTCGACAGTACTAAAGATGCAGAACGAGTATGGAGTTCTGTTTACGTAGAAAGATGTACAGACGTGTAGAAAGATGGGGTAGACTTTAAATCTATTTGGACCACTTTTTTTATTAACCTGATTGGCACAGGGCCAGTCTTTTTCCGTCCACCTGACAGTGAGGTGTCTTATCAATGACTGCAATAGCTCTGGCATCCGACACAGGAATGGGCATTCAGGAGGAGTACGTGTATGGACGGCATGTGATACTTGGTAGAATTCAGACTGGAAGCCAGAATTCCTTTCGCAACGGCTTTGCAGACAAACACATGGTGCGAGAGCAGCGGTCCCATGATCCTGCGGAAAAAGTATTAGTGGCTAGTTTTCTTGATAACTTGTTTCCCCACCAAAGGTAGAGACCATGCATCCGTCGCATGTTATGAACATTATTGATATTTGCAATGTTGTACTTTACTCTGACATATACACACTTTCAGGATACCTCATTTATAAGGGAATGACTTATTCTTACGCACATAACAGTACCTTCAAAAATATACCAAGACGCATTCTCAAACGCAACGCCACGCTCATGAAGGGGTGAGTGTTTAGAGGGTGCTTGCATACCAACAGTCATGACGATACATATACTCAGAGGCACGCATGCACACACAACTTCACGTAAATTTTGCCCCTATTTACACGCATATATATGCGAGCGAGGAGATTGTTTTATTATTTTTTAAACGCTGAATCAAGTGCAGATTGACAAGAGCAAACGTGTACACTCGTGAGCTCACGGGGGGAGGGGGGTTGGAGNNNGTACCAGTTGTTCAAACAAGTAAGTTATTGTGTTGCGTGCTGTCTTACGTCTAAAGCCTGATGATGCGAGGAAAGGACATATCATCTAGGGTCCAACTAGAGACTTTACTAGCCCGGCACGAAAAGACGAGTCTCAGCACTAGTTATACATCCCACGGTAATGGAATTAACGAATCCGTCCAGAATCCCTAAGGTCATCGCGAGAGGCTTGTTGGGAGAGTACTCAGTGCACTCTACTCAACTGAACACTACCACATGTGAAAAGTACAGTTCTTATCAGGCACTTTTCCCATTCGCACACAAAATTCACCCAATATTACCTTGTCTCTGATCGCACATAAAATATAATAGCAAGGCGCGTATTCGATATGAAAAAAAATTGTTCTTGTGAATGTGTTGAAAACTTGAAAAAAAAAAAGTTTTGAAAGGTAGAGAAGGCATTTTATCGTAAAAAAAATGAGTTAAAATTACATTTAACAACAAAAAAATGTATTTAAAATAATACGAAATAGTACCGAACAGAGGAACAAGATGTTATGTTCTTTTGGGAATAATTGCTGTTATGAGCAGACCTAGGGTCACGATCTAGCGAAGGATTCATTGCAAACGGAAGAAAGTCAAATAATGACTGAGGGGTTACAAGATGAGGAAAATGTCTTAGTTTTGAATATAAAAGACATGAAACGAAAAAACAAAGTTAGTGGTTTCGCAGCGAATAAACCTTTTAGTTCTGCCTTAACCATTATGATGAACCCCGAATATAATCTATTGATTTATGAGTCTAATTTAGATGAATTTAACACCCAGAGATTGTGTGATTGGGGTGAAAATAGATAAACGCATCTCAACTAAACAGATTCATTAAAAAGACAAATTATCCAGGATCTAAGTCGAGGCTAGAATTGTGTCTTGTTTCCTAAGACACACGAACAGGTTTTTTTTTTTTTTTTTGTTTTGTTTGTTTTTTCTTTGTTTTTTTTACTTTTTTTTTTTTTTATGCCACATCTCATTTAGATTCTCCCTGACTTCAAACTACAACTATTTTTACCATAAACCCAGTCCGTCAATGAGTTACAGGTCTTAGCTTATAAGGGGACCCATATGAAATTATAACGGATGATTTCGTAAACCTCCGTAGTTCCTTAGACAACTCTTGTACAATGGCTACAGGGTTCTTATGGTGAGTTATTTAGAAAGTCACTTAGAATTTTACATAGCCCTAACAATATAGGGCCCATATCGATATGTGATTGCCCAACGCCCTCCTTATTCGTTCCTTACCAAACCTTTTGCCGTTAACGTAAAACCTCAACGAGGTGACATGTTGGTCGGACGTTTGAAGTTCTACTGTCACGACCTAATTGCACCATTATCCCCTTTAGGGAGGCACTACCTGGTAATTTATATCAACCTCCTCCCTATTCGACGTATAACACTAATTTTCCACACTTTTAACATAACAGGGTGTCTCAACGGATTATTTTAATGAAAACTTTAAACAATTTTACTTACATTTATACAACATTTCATCAACAAAACTAAGTTTCCCCCAGTATGCACCACTATAGTTCACTCAATTAATTCCATAATGTATACCATAACCCGGAGCCGTCTCAAACAACCCTAGACATCGTGTGTTTGGCCCCGGGACATCTATTCACACTGCCCGTCAAACTAGTGGATTGAAGCTGTCACCAACATCCACACAACGGGGCCTTTACAGCGACTTTGAACTGCACTATTTGACAAGAGTATCGTTAGGAACAAGATAGAAGAAACAGAACAACTCACACCTCATCCATCTTGCAATACGTATGTTTCTGTTCCTCTTGAAGTGTTGTGACACATGAGACGAGTTGCTTTTCTCTTATGTGTCCATCTTTAGGTTTCAATGCACCAGGCAAACATCTTGAACAGCTTCCTTTCTCGAACTTTTTTTAAAAATTACTCTGGAATTATGTATCGATTATCCTCGAAAAGGACGATTATACTCTGCTTTCTTCTCTAACTTACTGTGGTTCCTTTACATACTTTATTATGTTGTTGGACGTTCCTTTGTGAATCCAATTTTTGTCTTGACATCTATGTCCTGTGCATTAGCCTACTACTCGGTGTTTTTTCAGTTCTTCTCTCTAATCACAATGGCAACTTCTAATCGGAACAAACATGTCTCTTTTTTCGCGTAGCCGATAAAGGCCGAGTTTTTGTCAACATAGCAGGTCTGCCAGATACGATCAGACAGTGTGTTCTTTGCTTTTAAGAACGGCAATTTTCCATCGTTATGTGTGCCATTACTCAACTTGATGGCGGTGAAAACATGTTAACAAGTCGAATTGATTACAATTATGTTATAAGAAGGCCCTGAGCAATTCCACAATACGACTCACCAAGGTTTCAGCCTTGTACGGCGGAGAGTATCCCTTTTCGTTTTTGGTACCTGTCGACCGCGCTTTCTGACCACTCTTCACCATGTCCATTTTCTCGAGAAGCCATCTTGCAGCAATTAGAACACACCAGTCTCTTGAAGGACAGACTATATAAGCGCAACGATACGAGCAGCAAGTCAACAATCTGTTTTGCGCCGCTTTTGAATGTGGGCGCGAGTTTTGACTCGGAGGCCAATCCGCACAACTCGATTCAGGATTAGTAGGATTGGGGGCCCGGCCCGGCAAATAAATGAAGGCCGGGAGGGAAAACTAGTCGCTGGGAAAAGGCGTACTTTGGACCAATTTGGAGGTGATGGACAAAGTATGATTTTTCCCGGCTGCCCATGCTTGACAAGCACAACTATCTGCCCTAAAGGGAGAGATCTATGCGGGAGGCGACTAACACCGCATTTCGCGAAGGGCACTTAACCCCATTCCGAAAGAGTCATCTCATAATCAAGCTCCTACGGCCTGGGTGACCAGCCGTTCACGGTCAAATGCTTAACGGACCAGTGGGTTTTGTTGGGAGCAGTTTGATGAGAGTGCAAGTTGTGCGCGTGCAACGCAAGCAATGAGATGACGCATCCGGAAAGACATCCTTCGTGGTAGATTTGACTCGCTTATGAGCGAATGAACAGAGTATGCAGTGGCATGATGCATGATGAAGTCGATGCCTGCATGGATGGAGATTTTGATGATGTGAAATTGCATGGCTATATGATGTGAATGCAGTGATATTGATGATTGATCGACCTGATATTAATTCGAGAGAAAAGACCCTCAGCGTCTATGAAATCTAGATTGGTGATTGAAGTTTGTGACTGATGATGGATGGGAAATGATTTGACCCCCCCTAAGATTGGTAGAGGCATTTTTTGTTATGACAATAGCAATTGATCGGATGTATTCGATTAATGATTGGTGGATAATGATGAAACGATTGGCGTTAATTGATTGATGGAAGACTATGGAAGATTGATGAACCTTATTGATATATTAGAAACCCAAGAATTGCACCCCTTGAGTTGGATAAGGATGATTGGATTGGGACTACCACAAACTTGTTATTGATATGTATTATTGTGAAATTGATGATGCATGATGAACTGATTGACTTGATTGGAATAATTTATACTCTGAGAAACGAGCAGACCAGGCCACATTTTCTATAAGAGATGGACACACAGAATGTATTAGCTTCTTTTATAAGAGTAGAGAAAATTTTATCTGTCACTCCAGTTCGAACCATGCAGCAGAAAAGAAGCACAGGAAACCACACTGTTGAAAAATCTTGATTAATAGCATCCGTGGACAGGGATGATTGACAATTTACAGTAACTTTGTGTTGCTGGACATTATCTCTGCTTGTAATACTAAACTGGACTGTAGAGTTATGACGACTTGATACTTTCCATTTACTTCCTCCTGTGCGTTTGAGGGAGTGGTATAAGTCCGGTTTAGTTTCTTGACGTGGTTTAGCCTAGAAGTGTCTTAGGGCAAAATAACCTGGCCAGGCATCTCGGGTCGAAAAAATTGGTATTTGCCGGGGTATTGCACGATACCTATTCCTGCTGAAATTTGGGTTAACAGAATAGTGTACTCCTTCCAAAAGAGGTTACCTCTCAATTTACAGATGTATTCTCTATGCCAAGATAACCACTATCCCAGGGTCAATGATAATGTATTCCACAATTACCTTGGGCTAGAGTGGTCATCCAGGTACCAATGTCGACCGCATATTCTGCGGTACCGTGCTGGTATATTCAGTGAGAATATCCCTCCTCAGCCAGCAACCTAATGGCGGGAATAAAAATATGTCCGCCATTCGTTTTACCATCACAGCACATTTGAGCACACTCCATCCGTTTTTATGGGCATGGTTGCCAACCGACTCACTGACCGATATGCTGCGCATTATTTGTCCCTCAACCGAAGAATCTACTCCCTAACATTGATTTACGAACCTGATTAAGGCGATTAAGTTGGTTTCGTTTCATGCGGCATATAATAAGAATAGCTAAAGACTTTACCCAAAATCTTTGCGCGCAAGAGGTTTTTTGCCATTCCAAACATACTTGTTCCAGCAATGTGGGACACATAAATTTTCTATGCAATTCCGCGCTAAGAATCTGCTGAAATCAATTCAGTTTCCGCTATTTACAAGATTTCGTAGTATATTCTACGCTCCTACTTAGATCTGATGTAATGGGGATCATAGCCTTGCTGGTAGTGTCGCATGAAAACGAGCAGACCTCCAGCATGTGGTCAGGTATGTATACAACAAAGGCCAATACTCTGAAGCGGTTGATCCAGGACCATACTGTGAGGCGTGCCTATGATATAACAGTGTCGGAACCTAAAATTCCTTCCGTAGGGCGTCCATGGAGATAGGCCATAGGGGATGACGATCCACCCTGACTGACGAGGCTGAGACCCCAATGGTTCTATGGCCATTCACGCCTTACTCCTACAGATAGTGTCAATGTCCAGTCAGTACGCCCCCCGTGATACAGCTTCCCGTCCGTCCGTACCCGTCGATCCAGTTCTGTTCTCGAACTGATGTCTTGATTTCTGTGTGGCAGCTCGCCCTAGAATTGGAATTCAGTGATAAAGGCAAGAATACTCTAAAAAAATACATTGGATAGGGCCCCAAAACGTTAAAGATCCAAGCCACGAATGGAAATTCAATGGACAAGTAGGAGAATGACAGATTCTCAACAGATGAACAGAAAACGTAGTGTCATGATAGGTGAATTAAAGCACCTCATAAATCTTTAAACAAACGTTTCATGCTGTGTACTGGATATTTGACCAACCCATGTACGTGCATACCAGTTCCAGGGTAGCTCGCACAAGTTATAGGACACATCCTGTATGTAAATCATCATTTACTCCGTACTTACAGCTCCACTCATTATAAAGTCGTGTTACGTTAAATAAAAGTATCACCTTCGAACAGTAGACAAATCTGTGACTGCACATGAATTAGCTTGGAGTTCCTCGGCCAAAAACCGGAGAAGCAACTCCTTGTTGCATGTTGTCTTCTTGTCACAGGACCAAACCTACACTGTCTTATGATTTCTTTCCACTATCTGCTCAGGCCTCTCCTTCGTCCTCAAAGAAATCATTTTTACGTGCGAGATCCACTCTACGAGAGTGATGACCCCGTCTAAGCAGGTGGGACCAAGAGTACTAGAACAGATCTACTGGCCAGAGAGCACATCTACTGCCAGCAGCTTGACACGTGATGTGGGATGACCGATGGATAAGTTAACTTAGGAAGCTACGCTTAGCCCCACTCACCTGCCGAGGGATAGCACGGACAGGCATGCTAGGAGGCGCCTCAGAATGCCAGAGTCTCCACCTACTGTCGGTTCTTGTGGCTGCCCGAGCATGACCTGGACTAGATGTGACCTGTATACTACCCCCATGATTCAGACGATGAGACTGTCCTCAGCTCTGCGCTATAAGAGGTTCTTTTGCACAGAGTCAGTGAATGGTCGACCCAGACCGCTTCCGTTGTATAACCCGATGGGTTTCCGAAATACCAATGCAGGGCGTGGAAATCGCCGAGGCATCGTTTGACTGCGCAGAGGGAATGTGCCGAAATCCACGACTTCAATTTCCTATACTGTGTGGATGCAGTTGGAACGATCAGCTCCGCCCTGTACCCACTTCAGCTTTCTGCTTTTCACGATTGAGAGCAGGTCTTCGTACTGTCCAATTGCTCTCCTGATCCTGTTGCTGACTTCCTCATATCGTGACATGGTCCTTTATATGAGATGATTCCAGAATCTTGCGGTAGCATCTCTCATTTCGCAGGGCTTGATATCCGTCTCTGAGTGAGACGTTCAGATAGGAGTCGTCCGAAGACTCGCGAATGCATTCCCAATGAATACTCGAGAGAAGGATGGGAATGACCAGGAACGTCCCGCGCGCATGATAGCACTCGATACGTCCGAAACCGCGAACGAAGAGTGATATGATGTCAATAGAAGAAAAAAAGACAGGAAAGTAAAGAGGTCTGCATCCCCAAGCCCAACCTCTTTTTACTCCACCACGATTGGCGTAAATATGGATGAAAAATTGAGGGACAAGGAAAATCAAGACCCCTACTCCCTGGTCGGGAAACATAATATTTTGCTAATACTGATTGGCTTAGCTCGAGTGGGTGAAACACCCAATTTTCAATACCGGTTATGTTCGACCAAGGGAGGGACCTCTCCCCGGAAGCAAAGCCAAATTTTTTTTTTATGTCAGCATCGGCCGGATGTTTCCAGCTCGATGCTTTATCCCGAACCAGTATCCCGAAAATGGCTATCCCCGGCGGACGGGGAACGCTCAAGAAAGGAGCAGATCGTCTATATCCCAACCGAGCAATAAGTAACAACAAGAAAAATGTTGTGCACTAGCGTCCTCCTCTGCCGATTTCGTGCTCCTTTCCCCGTGTCTTCATTACCGCACCTAATCCCAGTTGCCCTAGGATGGTTGCCCATAGATGTAAATTATTGTTTTAAAAAAAAAAACGAAAATTGGAAAGAAGCAAGTCGTGGGAAGGTAGGTGAAAACGCAATTGTAGCCATACCAAGAACGCAACCACACACACTCTGAGATGTATAAGCGCCAACGATTTCAGACTTAAAGTGATATGGCCGCGCTCTTGAGCATTCGCCTCAAACAGTTATAACTGACGCCCTCTCAAAATTCGTTAATAGAAACGTGCTGGAACATGGTATCGCTAGACTCGGCGCACAGACCCAGCCATAGAACATGACAGTCACTGGCTACCCCACCTTAGACGCAACCATGAACTACGAAAGCAGATCTAATCACTACTTGCTTACTCCAAACTACTGTTACTACGTACCAATGAGCAGTTCAACACAGCCAATAACCACCAGCAACATAACCGGCAACGACACCAGACTACTCCACCTAGAGTGGTAGCCGGTGCGGTGCGTCTTCTCCTCGCTCTCCTTTCCGCCGCGTGTTGGCACTTTGTCTCGCCCGGTATCTACTACTCCTACTACCACTATCACAACAATAACAACAATAACAACAATAACAACTACTACTACTACTGCTACTACTACTACTACTACTACTACTACTACTACTACTACTACTACTACTACTACTTCTACTCTAATAATTTATGGAATTCCTAGCGTAGGACCAAACAGACTGGAGGACGGCCGCAAGGTAAACGACAGCCATCTTTGAGGAGACAGACGGAACCGACTGCTCATTGCCAGGGTGAGAAGAAGGGTTACAGCAGGACACCTGCAAGGCTGCCTTCCAGTGTCCCCACTGTCCCTGTCAAAGTGGCTTGCATATCGGCCTGGCAAGTCACATCAGTAAACGTATTTGGAGGAGAGACTATACTGCGCAGTCTGCCAATGTGCTTGCAACATGCAACCACCACCACTGACTCCGTATGCCACGGTTGGGCAGTTGGGGCACCACTGATGGTCTTCTGAGAAATCTTTCATCAATTTCTGTCAAATTCTGTCGCCTTCTGACAAGGTTTGAAGGACAAGCCCTATCACTGTATAATGTTGTCTTCCCAATTTATCTTTTGTGTGCTTTTTTTTGGTTCCTGGTAAGATGGTCTATGCAAGACCGATTGATCGGGTGACCTTATTTTATGTTGATTGACTGTTGCCAATATTGTTCGTGGAGAGTCAACAAACGACCTTACAAACTCCTGTCTGACTTTCACATGTAAGCTGCAGTCATCTCCTTCGGGTGGTCCTGAGCCACTTATACCTGTAAAACAGGCTGATTTAGGCGAGCAAACTTTGACGTTTAATTATATGCGATGCGCATTGCCTTGGTTCAATCCCTGGAACGGGAAAAATCTGGATTTATTCTTTCCTGTAAGAATCATTTCCACAATCGTCCTGTTCTCTGAGCTCTCTCAAGCTGACAGGGGTTTAGTCCGAAGCTTGTGCTAGCTGCCCTGAGACCTCGTTCAACCAGGAACGACTAACGACTAAGCACCAAAAGACACCTGCAGGCAACAACCATGAGAAAGCGATCGATGTTGACACCTTCCTACCCTTTGAAAGCCTACTAACAGGCCAGGGGGAAAAGCGCGAGCAATGTTGCGCGGGTGAAAAAAGCGCGGGAAAAGTTGGCGGGAAAGAGACCGGTGGCGCCCACTCACGGTGCGCGCGAGCAGGGAGAGGAAGGGCGCGGCGCACAGGTGGAATTGATCACACCGGAAATGAAATCTTGGCCTGGAGCGCCCTCTCGTGAGCGTCTCGCGGTGTTTATGCAAATCTGATTTTTTGGGCCGCCGGCGAAATGGGGAGTCTGTTATCGGATTTACTGCCCAGGGAGAGGTCCCCGCTCTCCCGTCAACAGAGTCATCGGAATTTCAATGCAACTCCCCTAGCATCCCTCGCCCACCCCTAATTCACTTCCTCCCTGCAGTGACGTCACACACGCATGACCTCATTGGCTTCCTTTTTGCTGACTTCCGGAGATTTGTTTCCGTACGGGTAATGCAACTGCTGACAGTGCGGAAGGAAGGACAGGTTTTGCATCAGAAAGGTCCCGCTCCCTGTGACGAGAACAAGGTATCCAGTATCCAGACAAAGAGAAACGCCGGTAACAGGGTTGATTTGCAAAGAGGTAGAGAATGGGGAGTGGAAGAGTGATGAAATGCAAGGGGAAGAAAGTGGAGCAGGAGCAAAAGCGGAAAGGACCAGGAGCTGGAAGAAGTAAAAGCGAAAAGCAGGGGTAGAAAGAGTACGAGAGTAAAGAGGTACAGAAGCAGAAGCTAGACCAGGAGTAGAAGCTAGTATAGAAGGAGTAGAAACAGGAAGAGACAAGATCAGGAGTAGAGGCGGAGGGGAATCAGAATGACAACTCAAATTGGGACAATAAAAGGGAAAGCTTGCTCGCTCCCGATGCCATGACCATCAAGCTTGCAGGCACGTAACACGTGACAGATGGGCTAGGGCAATGGCCCCGTTAGTCACTGCCTTTTCTTCTAATCCCCAGAATGTCGACTACTGCCAAAGACTGCGTTCAATGCACACACGTATGAAGCATGTCATTCACCGGTTGCAATATTAACTAATTTCTTTCCCAGTCAAAACCTAATGCGCACAAAACCCAAACAAATCCAAACATATTCTATCTCTGTCTATATCTGTATCTATCCTCTCTAGTATATCAACTCTCTGCATCTACTCTATGTCTCTCTCTAATAGCTCTCTCTCCGCTATGACGTGTCCCTACTTTTGCCCTTGCCCCTCCACTACTCATCCTCTATATCCTCCGACTCTATCTCTTACACTAGCTACTATCTCCACCTTCTCTCTCTCTCTCTCTACTCTCTACTCTTCCCCTCTCCCCCTCTCTACACCCATACTCACACCACCTATTACGTCATCCCTTTCCTTCTCCATCCATTTTTCTGCCAATCTGCTGTTTTTATGCGACCAAAACGGTAATCCCAGAGGTTGTCTTTCTTTCCATAAAAAACCTTCCCCTTCAGACGTCGGAACCAGCTAAAGGGGCTCCATTATCACTGTGACTTGGCATCGAAACTCTTTTCCTTTCTAGTAGACCGATCTTGCCCTCCACTATTCGAGAAGACCCACAGAGAAGTGGAAGGGCCGCTTTCTTGCTAGACTCACAACCACGACCCCTCCTTCCCTTCCACTGATCCTTCCTCCCCAGTAGCGAATCTCCACTGTACGTCTAGGCCCGTCGCATCGGAATCTGCCCCAACCCGCCGCCTTCCACCAGGCACGCCCTTGTCCAGTGAAAGAAATACACATTGGCGCTTGATTTAAGGGGCAATAAACGTACGTCCTTAAAAGCCCAATGATCCAATACATCCCCATTTCTCAGCGTTGCATCGTCGTGCGAAGCACTACCTGAAGAATATTGTATGTTTCGACCCGGCCCCGGCCAGCCTAGGACCCCCTGATCTTTTTCTCTCACCTGCCATTACCAAAGGAGCGACCATGTAATATTTGGCATGACAGTTTCTGATTCCGGGGGCTCCCCCCGCTACGCCTCGCCACTACTCCTTCATCCAGACGCGATGCGTACTCCATTTTAAAGTCCGGCAGCAATCCGCGCGAGACAGTGCGGATTGAATGGCTGCCGCCAAAAAAAAGTAGACTCCGACGGCTGCTACCCCCAAACCCCCCACCCCCACCCCTTCCCCTTTAAACTTGGCTATCCCTTTACCTCCGTAACCCTTTTCCCCCCAGCTCTTCCCATCCTTCAGGAACTCTAACCCTCCCTCTTCTCCCACCCACCCTCCCCTATCCCCCGTCCTCGAATCCCGACCATCACCCTCACCCCAACCTCCATCTCTTCCCATCTTCGCCACCCCCGCCCTACAACCACCCACCCTAAATCTACACTCAGCTTCTCATGTCACACTATAAAGAATCTCTTATAGACAACACTACAAACCGACCCCATCCCCACCCATACCATCCTGACAACCCTCCTTAACTTTCATAACTCACTTCCGCTGTCCTCAACGTACATGAACTGACAAGTCCTTCTGTACCCGAAGGAAACACAAAACCTATGGAATCCCGATGATGACCGTGTCATTTAGGATCCTGTCACAATAATAAGTAAGGGAATAGTTCGGTATTGAGGGGTGGGAGCTTGGTTTATTTAGAAAGGGCTAGGAGTGGTCGGATGTTAGCGTGTGATGGGCATACCATAGGGGCCCGCTGAGAAAGGAGGCCTCCGCCAAGTGAAAAGAAACGGACAATAATATATTACCTAAGACATAGGTCGATAATGTTAGAGGAAGAGGAGAAGGAAAATAAACAACTGAGTAGCTGTAAGGTAGGAAGTTTGGATACAATAAAGGACAGGCCCATTCCCTCCCCGCCCGGCCCCCCGCCGCCGCATACCAGCGCTCGGGTCTCGGCTCGAGCGAGTACTAAGAGAGCGCCGAGAAAAAGAGAGTGTTGCCAGTCTTGCATGATCAGTCAGCTAAAAGCATTGGCCCGAGATTTTATCAGGCTTAAATGTGTTCTATTTTCTCACTCTCTTAACCTTTCATACTAATTATTTCTTTATCTATTAGTAACCCTTGTACCACTTCCTGCCTACCGTCCTTCAAGTGTCACCGGCGTCAACATGCATGAAAGCAAGATATTAAAGGCAGTCAAATGTATGAACAAATGGTTTGACCCACCTGCGGGTATATTATTTGTCCCCCCCACGTAGAATTGGTAGGCTAACGCACAACTAAGGCAACCTATCTAGTGTAAGGATCTTTGATGAAAAAAGACTCAAGATCTTAGCACACGAATTGACCGCCCGTTCCGTGGTACCCTGGTGGGAAACCTCCTTTAACTACGATATATTCCTCTGCCATCTTTTTGGGTTAACTGACCATACCACGGTCGTCCCAGAGCCACATCAACTACAACAATTTCCAGGCAGCTAACCATCCTACAAGTCAGACCGCAGTTATCGCTGCACATGCGTAGATCTTCGGCGGTGTTTCAAAAATACCGCCCCCAGGGCGGCGATACCGTCTCCACCCGGCCTCTCAAGGCGAGGATAGTTTGCCCCACTGGATTGAGGATGAGAAAGAAAACTGGATAGTAAGAGAGGGGAGGAATTAGAGTAAGTGGATACGTAGAGGTGGTGCAGTGGTCGCTATCAGTGTCTACCTTGCTCGCTTCTCTCGGGGAGTACGAAAGGACGTCAGCGGCGCTCGGAATGGCACGCTTTTGCTCACAAAAAGAACAGAGAGTGGGCGAAGGGGGTTGCCGGTGGGGGAGTTGATCGTGCCGGGTAGTTTATAGGGGATCATCAAGGTATAGCTGTTATTTTCCCAGTTGCCATGGGCTGTGTCGCGTACGTGTGTTGTCGGTGCCAAGTAAGGCGAAGTGGTGGGATGGGCCAATCCGCAAGTAATGCTTAGTTCAAGGGGTCTAATTGCCACAGGTGCTGCAAAAAGTAGAGGAAATGACAAAAAAAAAAGCTACATTGGTGTAAGAAAACCAACTTGCGGTGTGCGAATTTTCGTCCAAGTCGTCATTCTGAAGTGCAAGTATTCCCGAGGCAACACCGAGGCTCGTGTCTTATCCATTACTAAAATATACTACTTTGGTGTTTACTGTGTGAAAAGGAGAGCGGCCGCCGAAATAAAACCAGGACTAGCGGTTACCGTTGCGAGCATTTGTCATTGGATTATCGTCTACCTCGATATTTTTCATGGCTTCCCTTCCTCCGTCTCAGCTTCCACAATTTGCTTCTTGCCTTTTTCAATATGAACGGCGCCTCTGCATCTCGTCGCTGTGTGATGTGTATGGTTTGCGCGCGCGAGTAGTGTGTGTGTGCTGTGTGTGGGTGCTGTGTGTCTCGTTTATATGTCTGTGTGCATCTCTGACCCGTTTGCCCGGGCATGCCTCTCCCGAGTGAGTGTGTGTAGGTGTGTGTGTGTTGGTGTGTGTGTGCGCGCGCGCCTCAAAACTCTCGCTCTCTCTCTCTCAAAACCATTGTCCGCTAGATTTCATTCTTCTTTGGGCGTCTCACTTCAGGCTCAGAT
Source organism: Theodoxus fluviatilis (assembly GCA_034096865.1). Taxonomy (NCBI): domain Eukaryota; kingdom Metazoa; phylum Mollusca; class Gastropoda; order Cycloneritida; family Neritidae; genus Theodoxus; species Theodoxus fluviatilis. Next base: position 45,174 of record JAWQFJ010002961.1, on the reverse strand, counting down.
ACCACAAGTTCGAGGCGGCTCCACCAAACACCCGTCTCCTTCAGGCGTATCGTCAGGGCAACGAGCCCAGCCAGAGGAGGCGCACACACACCAACATCGTTGGGCTGATCGCCCGGTGGTGAGCACATTCCGCTCTGACCTGGTCCACTCAGGGCAGGGGAGACAACCCGAAAACCTCCTGCTGGAGCGTGCATGGGCCAGGGGCCCGGCAGCAGTGAGTCAACAAGCCAGCATGTTGGCGTTTGTAAGGTCACGCAACAGGGTCAAGGGTGTGCGTACAGAGGGAGAAGGTATGAGACGACGATCAGACAGTGTAGAGAAAGAGGAGGAGTTAATAGGAATATCCCCCTACTGGGGGTCGCAGTGCAGAGAGCAGTAGGAGATAAGATGAGATGTGTGGAATTTGTTAAAAGGGAGAGAAGTATTTCCGTTCTGCCTTATCAGGACATCATCAATGCTTGCTCCACTGAAGGGGACAATGTAAGGGGGAGGCCGAGGGGGGGAAAAAGTGAGAGAAAAGAGAGAGTGACGAATAGAGGAGTGTGAATTCTGAAGAGAGAGAGACATGAGGGGGAAGTGGTGGGGAGAGGAAGTGGATACGGGAGTATTCAGAATGATAATGTTGATGTTAACATCCCGGCCGAAAGGATTAACCACCGAGTTGGTGTTGTGAGAAAAGGGAAAAGTAAAAAAAAGTAAAAAGGACAAAGAAAAGATTGATAGAAGGTGTTGTGTGAAGGGGAAAAGTATATTGATAAAAAGAAATGAACTCAAAAAACAAAAGCAATATAGGAAAAGAAGAGAAAAAAGAAAGGGGGAAAAGGAGATAGAAAGAAAGGAAAGAAGAGGAAGAAAAGGATAGGGGAGGAAGGGGAGGAGGGGGGGGAGAGCAGAGAGGAAGAGGGGAGGGAAAAAAAGGAGGGGTAGGAGGAAGCAAAAAAAGGGGGAGATTAAAGAAAAGGGGGAGGGAGGAAGAAAGAGTGGGGAAGGAAAAGTTGGGGAGAGGATAGCAAGAGATAGATAAAGAGGACTTAGAGTATAAGAGTCCTTCCTTCTCTTCACCTAATTCACAAGTTATGCTTTGCAACTACAGTACTTTCCCCAAGAAAAAAATCAATTCCCTCTCCTCAGCACGACATACCTATCACTGCATAAGCTTACACCCCAGGTATACAATATCCGATTACAGCCCTTAAAAAGAGCAGACATCCAACAGACAGCGAATAATCCCTACTTCAATCCGGAAAAACACCGGCACCTTCCCTTAAGGGGAAACTTAATTTACACTACAATACATCGGCAGCCTGTAACGTGGAATAGCTACATTTCCCTGTCCGTCCTCTGAATTCCATAGTCGTCCAGGTTCGCAAAACCTCCAGTCAAGACACACGTTTAATAACCACGATCAGCGTCCGAGTACAGCCGCAGTGAAGTGCTTCACAAGCGACCACTCTTTTATGTTTTGTGTATTTGTATTATGCGCATACTAATAGCCCTACTTAAATGTAATTAAGTATGTAATACAATTATCTTTTATTTTAATTTAGTTTCAATTGAACAGCAATGTGCGAGTGTAGAATGCGATATTTAACGCAAGCTCTATTCCCTGCCTCGTTTTTCGTACATAGACGTGACTAACACGACATTCCGAAGCCTAGCTCCATAAATGCTAATAGGAAGAAGAACCATTAATAAAGATGCCAAGAAATAGCCTGTATTATATAACTTACTTAATAACTGCAAAATACTGCATCAACGAGTCATGTATATGATAAATGATAGTCAATCAAGATACACATAATACAAGGTCTAACTCTCTTTATATCCTCACTTCCATACCGTTCATGCTATGATAGTGCTGCAAGAATAGTAACATAGACTAACGCTAATAGTATAAAATAGAATAATCAATGATGAATAATAATAATAACAGGCTAATATCTATGCAGCCACATACCTTTCCCAAATCAATAGCCGACAGCACACCTGGCAGTTTAGCAACGCAGAGCAAAGTAGCTACACTCGTAAAAAGCATTCTAACACTCGACACACTGCACAATATGAAATAGAGTCACAATACAAAGCAATATACTGAAATACAATACAATTAATTAAGTAGCAGGCAATAAACAAAACACAAAACATAAAAGAGGCGCCTTGTGAAGCACTTCACTGCTCGTCAGGAAAGGCTGACCGGAACAGGTGTGTCTTGAGGGAGGTTTTGAACTGGGACATGGAATCAGAGTGACGGACAGGGAAAGGTAGGCTATTCCACGTTACAGGGCCGATGTAAGAAAAAGCTCGCTGTCCTTGGGTTTTCTGCGATGGGGGATATTTAACGTTTTGGTGTCTGCAGCTGAACGGTTATTTCTAGCGGGGGTGTAGACAGTGAGAATTTCTTTGAGTGCGTGTGGTGCAGTTTGATTGAAGAAGTTGAAACACATAGTGGCTAGCTTATACTCTATCCTCTGAGCGACGGGGAGCCAACTTTTTCTCCAGAGCTGCTCAAGACAACGTTTGCTAGGCGCGTGAGCACAACTCCTCAACTGCACAACTAGTATGAATATGCGTGCATTTATGCGTTCATGTATTTGTGAATGCTTGTCTGAGTGCGTGGTTGTGAATGCATATATGTATATGACTGGGCACATTCACACACACACATGCATCAGCTCTGTCTGTTATTTTTGCGGGGTTGTAGTGTACATTTTCACTCAAAAGTCAGCATGAGAAGACTCCCTCCCTCCTCCCCCCCCCCCCCCCTCTCTCTCTCTCTCTCTCTCTCTCTCTCTCTCTCAATGTGTCCCCACTCCCCCGGACCATTGACCTTCAGTGGAGCAAGCATTGATGATGTCCTGATAAGCAGAACGAAATACTTCTCCTTTTCTTTTCCATCTTATCTCTCTGTCTCTGCACTTCCTTTAATCCTCCTTTCTCACTGTCTGCATCGTCGTCTCATACTCTTCCCCTGTCGCACCCTTGACCTGGCGTTACACGCCAACATGCTGGCTTGTTGACTCACTGCTGGCCCGCCCCTGGCCCATGCACGCTCCCAGCAGGGAGGCTTTCGGGTTGTCTCCCCTGCCCTGAGTGGACAGGTCAGAGCGGAATGTGCTCACCAAGGCGATCAGCCCAACGATGTTGTGTTTGCCTTCCTCTGACTGGCTCATTGCCTGACGATAGCCTGAAGGAGACGGTGTTTGTGGAGCCGCTCGACTGTGGTATCATGAGCCTGAAAGACGCAAAGAAGAATGAAACTAGCGGAAATGGTTTTGAGAGAGAGAGAGAGAGAGTTTGAGGCGCGCGCGCACACACACACACACACACACACACACACACACTCACTCAGAGGCAGGCAAACGGGCAGAGATACACACAGACATATAAACAGACACACACACACACACACACACACACACACACACACGCGCAAACACATACACATACACACAGAGATGCAGAGGCGTTATATTGAAAAGGAAGAAGCAAATTGTGGAAGATGAGACGGAGGAAGGAAGCAATGAATCGAGGTAGACGATATCCAATGACAAATGCTCGCAACGGAACGCTAGTCCTTTTTATTTTCGGCGGCGCCTTTAACACAGAAAACACCAAAGTAGTAATTTTGTAATGGATAAGACACGAGCCTCGGTGTTGCCTCGGGAAACTTGCACTTCAGGAATGACGACTTGGACTGAAATTGCAAGAGTGTTTCCATGTAGCTTTTTTTGCACTCTCTGTGGAAATAGACTTGAAACAAGCATTACTTGCTTGCCCACACTGCACCGCCCATGAATAAGATCCTTGAGTCTAAACTCCCCCACCCCACCCCCTTCCACTCTCTGTAGCTGTTTTGTGAGCAAAAGTGCAATTGGGCCTGACGCTTTATAGCCCGAGAGAAGCAGGCAGGTAGACTGAAGCGACACTATCCAGTATCCACTTATCACTCCTCTCTCTATCTCTCTCTGCCTTGGAGTCGAGGCAATCGCCTGTGAACCGCCGAAGATCTCAGAGACGCGGCTGACTGTAATGGAGCGTGAAATTGTGGTGTGTGCCCGGTATGCAGCCCAAAGGGCAGGGATGGGTTTTAAAGGTTCCCACAGGGTCAAGGCGGTCATTCTTGTCTTTTTCTCTCCTTAAGGCTTGTTGCTTAGCCTACATACGTGGCAAATAATAGGCCGGTGTCAACATGTGTCATACATTTGACTGCCTTTACATCTGCTTTCATCATGTTGACACATGAGGACACCGGCCAATTCCTCGCTAGATCTTGCAAGGTTCCTAGCGTGAGCAACTCGCCCCTGCTCTCGGGCCATGCTCTGACTGAGTCATAAGAATCAACTCTCGCGCTTATCTCGCGTGGCGCCCAGGGGAGTGGCCTGTCTTTATTTACCTCCCTTGCTCCGTGGTTTATTTCCTTCCTCTTCCTATAATTATGACCTAGGTCTTGGTAATATATTATTGTCTCTTTCTTCTTCTCCCCCCCCCCCCCTCTCTCTCTCTCTCTCTCTCTCGCTCTCTCTCTCTCTCTCTCTCTCTCTCTCTCTCTCTCTCTCTCTCTCTCCTCTCTCTCTCTCTCTCTCTCTCTCTCTCTCTCTCTCTCTCTCTCTCTCTCTCTCTCTCTCTCTCTCTCTCTCTCTCTCGCTCGCTCGCTCTCTCCTCCATCTCCTCCTGCAAGGCTCTCGTGTTTCTGATTGTCCACCTGCTTCATCGGGTCATCCTCGAGTGTCGACGTAAAAATGTTTCTCCGAATGGAAAGATCATACATATTTCCTGACAAGGCAGTGCTCAGGTTTGCCAGGAGACTCCAAGCGTAATTCATTGCATCCAGATTGTCTACTGGTGAGGTGATACTTTTATTTACGTACACACTTAAATGAGTGAAGTGTAAGTACGGAGTAATGTGAATTACAACATGATAGTATACCATAACTGCGAGCGCTGGAACTGGTAGTGCACACATGGTTGGCAAAATCCAGTACAGCATGAAACGTTGTTAAAGATTTTGAGGTGCTAATTTTCACCTATCATGACACGTTTTCTTTTCTCGAGAATCTGGTCAGTCTCCTACTTGTCATTTGAATTCCATCGTGGCTGATTCTTTAACTGTGGGGGCCTATCAATGTATTTTTAGAATTCTCCCTTTATCATCTCAAACATCAGTGAGACACAGACAGACGGACGGACGGACGGACGGACTGATGGGCGGGCGGACGGACGGACAGTGACACTATCTGTAGGACAGGCGGAATGGCCACAGACAGTGGGGTCTACCTCGTCAGTCAGGGTGGACACCCATGGCGCTATCTCCAGACTGCCCTCCCTGTATATATACACGCCCACACCGATTCATGCCTTTGTTGTATAAACCTGACCACATGCTGGAGGTCTGCTCGTTTTCAACACGCAAGCTTTCGCAAAGTTAATGAAAGGAAGTTGTTGCAACCTCTCAGCAAAGATATTACTCTACAGGATAAAGGATCTTTGCTCTCAGCTCGACTGACGAGGAACGCAGGCAGGAAGAAGGGAGGTAACTCATGCCAGTACTGTTAGCTGGTTGGCCAGGTAGATTCAGCACTGGGAGATGCTTCTTAGTGTTGATTGTGCACGCCTAAACAGTTTGCCGAATGAAGGTTCGGTTATCATGGTGTCTTTCATTTCTAAAGTCTATAAATATGGAATATTTACCCATACAAATCTCCTCGGTGGCAGAAACTTCTTATGAAAGTATGGTTCAATAAATGTTTTCATTTAGTTAGTTAGTTAGTTAGTTAGTTAGTTAGTTAGTTAGTTAGTTAGTTAGTTAGTTAGTTAGTTAGTTAGTTAGTTAGTTAGTTAGTTAGTTAGAGGAAACGACACAACTACTGGAATTATTTTTCCTCTTTGATGAGTGTAGGCAAGCAGTGGTCTACTTTTTTCTCTCACAATTTGTTCATTCTCTCTCAAAACACATAACACCACCACCACCACCGCCACCACCATCCCCTCCCCCTCCCCCCCCCCTCTCTCTCTCTCTCTCTTCTTTCTCTTTCTTTCTCTCTCTCCTCTTTCTGCCCTGCTCTTCTCTCTCTCTCTCTCTCTCTCTCTCTCTCTCGAAAACCGCTGGAGGGAAGCAAGAGCTGGAAGGATGAGTAAGGGGAGTGGGGGTGGGGGATGCAGCTGGCACGCTCTGCCAGCTCCAGGACTGATAAGGTTGAGGGTAGTCTCCTCTAAGATTCCGGTTTGTGGCCAGAGTTATCTACTCCTGCCTTCCCACGCAGCCCCAGTACTTCCCCTCAGACAGGAAGTGCTGGAAAAAGGAGGGCCAGCCTCGCTGTAGGTCGGCCCTTCGTGACAGGCGTTAAAGCTGGGGTTACCCTTCCCCGGTCATAACCCCTTTGATGCTGTTTTGTGTCGTAGTTAATTAGCACGTCAACCCTCACTCCGGCTCTTTAGGTAGTAGCAAACATATTTTTGAAGCCATTTTGGTGGGAAAATGACCGAAAATATGTTTTCCATATCACTTTGTAGTAAATTCATTGTAGATTAGGACCATACGCTTTGTTTCTGGGGGCAATAGATGTGTTATGGTTTTAAAAAATAGACGGAAGACACAAACTGTCATCATGAGAAATGAGAACTTAAAATGCTGTTTTCTCAGTTTCCAGATTTTCACTGCTATGTTTCAGATTTTATACATCATATATCAGTGCTCAGAAGTTTGACTCTTGAAACTTGGTATAGTTGGCTCATATAGCCTGCTTCATGGGATGACCCGTAATCAAACTGTATCTTTCTGTATGTCAAAGTTACAGGACGTTAAATAAGTATTTAGCGATTCAATTCATGTAAATTTATATGTGAAATTGTGTTGACACGAAATGCTCAGATTAGTTTTCGTTATTTCTGGTCAGGACATGCTTCCCTATGTACTGTGCTTGTGTGGAAAATTATAAGCTTCTATCAATAGCTCCTTTTCTGGTATTGTGTTTCAAAAATTGGCCAACAGATTGTATCGACAGCCGTATTGGAAAGCTAATTCGTATGATTTATGCAAACTCATTCCAAATAGACAGCACTTTGAAAGTACAACCTGCTAGGTGAGAAAATTGGACCCCAAAATTCCACTGACAAATAATGGTGGTTACTGGGTACTGCTACCTTAAGTATGTTGACCACGAAATGGCATGCATTTGTGCACTAACATTTTCATAGACTTGTGCTGATGCAAACATTAACACGTGCGCGCAAGCACGCTCACACGTGTGCACGCCTCTCCGTCTCCCTCTCCTCTCTCTCTCTCTCTCTCTCTCTCTCTCTCTCTCTCTGTGTACGTCTGTGTAAATTAACTCTCAGAGCCACTCTCTCCGAGTCTTTATTTCAGTTTCTCCAATGGCTCCCGGCTCAAACGCTTCCCTCGATCTTCCATGGATCTCGGGCACGTTGCAAAGCACTGCAACACCCGTTACTCCCAATCATCGTTGCACGTGACTACCACATCATTTTTTCTTCTTGCAGGTGGTGGAGCTGCTGCTGCATAGCAACCTGTGCCAGAAGCTGCTGGAGGACAGCCCAACAGACACGCTGGACAACACGCGCACCACTTCACTGCACCTGGCTGCCCGTAACGGACACATCGACGTCATCAGGTCAGCCTGACGAAGCCTGAGTACTGATGATCTTGCATTTCCTTCTGTGGTTTCCCACACCATGCATGTCATAGCTTACCGAGCTAGGCCTTACATCACTGTACCTTTCTCACCTCTCCTGGCCTTGTTTACCTCGGTAGTAATGATTTCTCTGTTACCATGTCTTGCTCTATGTCTTACCTTCACCTGGCATCAGATGATGTTTCCCTAGATCTACCCTACCAGTACCACATTTTGTTTTATCATATCATATATCACTGTTCCCTTTGGTTATTTTGTTTTACCTCACCCTTTCTTAAACACACCTTAATTTGTTCTGTGCCGCACTTCCCAATCCTACCGTACTGGTTCTATACAAGCACTTCTCTGACACTTACGGTAGCTCCCATCAGACATGCTTTATTTTCTGGGTTGTTACTATATTCACCTTTGATAGGGCGGCGCCCCCCCCCCCCCCCGCCTTTTCTTACACTTGCCTCTCTTTATGATCTTCACACTTTACAGTCTCCTTTCCGCCAGTATCCAGAGGAAACCCGCTCATGAACAGGCTGTCTGCTTTTCTGTACATATAATTCGATGAATCAGACTTATTCATTAGTGCAAACTTGACCCTATCTGTAGTAGGTGAAAGGGTATAAAAACTTGTGTGCGTCTTTTAATGGTTGACTTGCACTGAATGAAATGACGACTGCACCATTTTCGTCCGTCTTTTTCTACTATGTGCCGAAAAATCGTATGCAGTTTGATGATAAATATAAGATGGTTAGTGCATAATTTTTTATTTATTTATTTGCCAAACATAAGTACAAGTCTGTAAGCATGAAAAGTAAGCCATTATTGAACCTGGGACTTTTTTCATGTATAAATTCGTATGTGATCCTTGAGGAAATAGCGGCGTTAGTTTCTTTACGATAAGCGTAAATTCAGGCCCTTATTGGAGCAGGGCGTTATTTACAGATGATAAGTGGCCAGTAAATCTTACATCCTGGCTGCCGCCCTATCGGCAGTCGCTCACGGATCTTTTTTCAAGCTCTCGGTATCTCTTCGCCCTCGCCCCCCTCTTTCTGCTGGCTGGCCTGCCCACCTCAAAGCAACCTTGCTGTAGTGGGTCAAGATGGTTCAGTATCTCCGGTCCTCTCTTACTTCTGATCTTGCTTGTTTCAACCAGGCGCATCTTACGGTCTGGCCTGACTTGTCTCACAAGCCCTGGCAGAGCAGCTTCATGCATCTCTCTTTTACTGCCACCATTTCATAAGAAGTATGTGCTGGTGCTCCAAGTACGTTAGTCATGGAGTACCGCGCTGTGCTCAGCTGAAAACTCGGTGTCGCACCAAGTGCTATGAAGGAGAAACGAGGAATCGTCCACTGGAAAGTGTCCAAGTTTCGTTGCTTGCTTTGGTGCGCAGGTGTTGGATAGTATTGTTAAATTTGATTGCCGAGAGTGCATGTTTTGTTACACAATGTGTTTTGTTAACAATTTTCATATAAACTCGTGTAAAAGTATTTGACACGTCGAAGACAGAAACTTGAGCACTGCATTCTAAGCCGTGTTCCTAGCGTTCCCAGAGACATTTTGACGGTAGGTTTCCAACTCCACTGCGATATTACATGTATAACATTTCTCTGGAGGAATCATCCGAGGTTGAAGTCTCGGTAATGCGCCATGCCCTGTTGGTTATGGTACACTGAGACCACGGGAGGCGTGCAATTTCCTGCGCGATTTTACTTCCCAGAATACAAAACGTCAGATACGCTAGTTTACTCATTACCCTCCAGAAAATAACATTTGTCGCTCCATATGCACTACATTGAGCTTACTGCGCTTACCAAAAAGGCGAGTGTTGATGGCTTAGTCAAAAGCAGATGGAGAGATAGGGAGAAAAAAAGAGGGTTGGGTTTTTCGAGAGAGTCAGAGGCTAGCAAGAGGTTTCGAGAAGTTTGAAAGCTTCACGTGACATACATTCCTTGTCTATCGCCTCTAACGGAACTACTGTTAATTCAGCCATCTGCTTCCAGTTCGGAACAAATCATTTTATCTGCCAATTCTCCACATGCTGAGCTCCGGAACTCGGTGAAGTTTTTCGACTTGGCTCAGAGGGAGAATTTCGCGTTTAGGGTCAGTTGCTGGTGATGCATGGAAGCAAGGAGGCCGAGAGAGAGAGAGAGAGAGAGAGAGAGAGAGAGAGAGAGAGAGAGAGAGAGAGAGAGAGAGAGGAGAGGGGAAGAGGGGGGGGGGAGAGAGGAGAGAGGAAGAGGGGGAGGAGAGAGAGAGAGAAAGGAGAGCGAGGAGAGAGAGAGAGAGAGAGGAAGAGAGAGAGAGAGAGGAAGAGAGAGAGAGAGAGAGAGAGAGAGAGAGAGAGAGAGAGAGAGAGAGAGAGGTAACGAAGTGCTTTTATCTACAGGTTGCTACTGCAGGCAGGCATGAACATCAACCGTACCACACTAAAAGGAACCTGTCTTCACGAGGCGGCCCTGTACGGCAAGGTGGAAGTGGTCAAGCTCCTGCTGGACGTAAGTACTGGACTCCTTTGCTTCATAATCAGTGTAGTGGTGGTGGCGGCGAAAGTGGTGGTGGTTGTGTGTGTGTGTGTGTGTGTGTGTGTTTGAGTACATGTGTGTGGGTGTGTGTACGTACGTGCGTGCGTGTGTGCTCATTATGTAACTTATTGTGTCCGTTTATCGGTTTTTGCACACACGTGTGTAAATGCATGCACGTGCAACTGCATTTCTGAATTAAACGATTGAGTGAATGAGTTAGTATACAAGCTTATGCATGTGTAAAAACAAACAAAACACACACACGCGCACGCGCACACACACACACACACACACAGACACACACAATTGCTTATACCTAATAATTGCAAGCATGCGTTTGTGTGTTGCTTGAAATAGAACTGCTCCAGCTGCTGTTGCTTGCTATAACTCTGAAAAAACTACTGAATATTTTAAAACATCGTATTTTTTTTGGTTTGACAAACGTTTCTTGGATAATTTCTTAATTGTTGTGGGAGGCCTTTTATCGGTTGAATCGGAATCCCCCTGCTAGCAAAAGCGTGCTGGCTTGCATGCAATGTGATGTGTGGGTTACAAGCATCTTACACTCTCGACGGAGCCGTTCTTATTGCAGGTTGTGTTCACACACTATTTTATTGAACCGGCAACACTGCTACGATTTATTCTGACTTTTTACGAGTAAAACGTACTTATTGTGTGTTAATGAACCACCGAAATACAATGCTGGTCTGCAAAGGAAAGGAAGAGAAGGGATAGACCAGTGCACCTTGTTATCGCAACTGAAGACGAGCGACATTTGCACCATATATGAGATGGGGCAAAAAGCAAGACAGCAGTGGCTGCGGCATCTCTTGGACTGGAGAGCATCTGGCTCAGATCTGTGCTGTGGAATCGGCCCAAGATATGGCAGCCATGACAGAGCATGAAGACGTCCAGACGGTGCAGCACACTTGATGCTATTGCCCGGACTGCCCTTTCACTGCAGGAAGACTATCTCCTTGCCTGCCGCCCAGGCTGCTGCCTTGAAAGCCAACCGTTCGGGTCTTCACGACCTTAGCTTTTGTCTCCCATGCATTGAATCGTAATCAGGCATCTCGTGGAAGCAGGATTTCCTCTTCCTTGCTTTTTAAAGTACTGCTTTCGTTACTTCGTTTTATAATTCGAACCGTCTGCCAGCCAATTTCTTCTGTGTCGTATGAAAAAGTCACCTGAACTCCCGTCGTCTTCCTCATTCACCGTCAGACAGGCCACGGATTCCAAAGTGCCAGAGATCATAACAAACACGGGCTGCGTGTTGACTCGCCATTTCGCCGTGAAGGGCTGGCTTGAAGAGGCACGGGATGTCTCGCAGCTGAGATCGCTTTGACGGGGGCTGAATAACATTGGTCTGAGGCAGGTGTAGTCTCCATCCAGTCCCTGGTCGTGGAGGGACGGGCTGTTTGATGTCTCGTGCCGCGGCTTCTCATCTGTCATGGTGCAGAGTGGTACGATAACGAGCAGACATACATACATGAAAAACCGAACGGCATTGCGTGGGATCACTGGCTGAATATTTCTTGAAATCTGTTTAGAGTAAAAACCCATGTTATATTCCGCCCTTCCCTGCCTTTCCCGCTTCCGAGATCTGGTGTCTGCCTCAAGGTGAAGACAATATTACACGCACAAAAAGCAAAACTATTTGACCGAGGGGAGGAGGATCTGTGTGTGTGTGTGTGTGTGTGTGTGTGTGTGTGTGTGTGTGTGTGTGTGTCTGTGTGTGTGTATGTGTGTGTGTGTGTGTGTTGTTCTTGGCTGTGTAACTCGGAGCTTTTTTTGTTGTTGACCGAGGCCGTATACGTAGTAGATGATGGTGATGGTGATGTCCATTCATTTTTTCCATCTATCCATTAGTACTGTACCATACATGTTGATTTAAAGCTTGCTTTTTCTACTTACTGCAATACACCGTCGTTGGTCGGATTATTATGTAATGTCTTGAAGACATTCAATACTGGTTGTGATTAGCGTCTTTGAGCAGTTTTTGGCCTCGCAGATCCTGATTAGACTATTTTGCCGCTAACAGAATTTGTTTGTCCTTTTGTTTTCCTCTCTCGTACGTTACTTTCTAGTTTATGTGAGCAACCTTCAGGTTCTTGTAGAGACCATGCAGATTTATTTCTGGGGGAACCACAGACGCTTTGTTATTCAAATGAGAAACATGCCAACTTGTGTGTACACGGTTTGCCTTTTTATTCACGATACGACTGAACTTGAGTGTGAGTAATGTTATTGCTGTCGTCTCTTCTGATTGCTTCTGGGTAAAAAGAACGTCAACCCACTGTTGGTCTTGCAGAGTTTTTCCAGTCCTTGTTCATGTTCTTATTTTACTTCCTCCCAAGAGTGAAGCGGTCTGACCATTATATACAGTGAAAAGTCGCTTTGAAAAACCAGTATCTTTACGTTTAGGTACTGTATGGCGCATCTTAAAAGACACCAGTAGAGAGAACTATTATAGACCATTCCATACCTGCACAAGCTCATCACACGTGACATCAACAAAAGAACTTCCGCTGTGTGGAACGGAGAGGACGGAGAGGCGTCACGTGATCTGTGGGCTGACCTGGAGTGGTTGCGGTGGCAGGCAGGTGGAAGTGGTTAGGGAGTCGTGCCGATCTAGGAAGATGGCCCCTACAGACCCCCACGGGCGCCGGCCAAATAAACAACCTCTGAGTGTTGCCATGACTACCAGGCGCGAGCTACCTGCCACTGGTGGGGCAGTCTTAGCGGGGGCTCGCCGTTTTTGCCCGCCATTGTCTTCGCAAACTTGCTGCCGTCTCGCCACAGACAACAGGTGAATCTTCTCCGGGTTCCTTGGAATAGCAGATGGACCGCGGGCTGCCCTCACGTAAGCAGCCGTCTTCAACAGGTTTTTGCCCCATTGGGGCTCCCATCCCGATGTTTGCCTCCATAATGAGATAGTGGGATTGGCTGACGGCACGGACGATGGAGTTGTTCTTTGATGGGCACGCCGCGACTCACATCTTTCTTTGTCTCGTCGTGTATATTTTGATCAGGGCGCGCCGTGTATTTTCGCTCGATGCGAACGTCTTGAGATCACATCCACCGTCTCGCGTTGATGTCGTAGTAATGGCGTGGAAGGCAGACGGACGCTGTGATATACGGGCTGCACAGAAAATGATGCATATGAGTTTTGGGAAGTTTCCAGTGATGAGATAACCGTGAATTTTCCTGGATATCCTGGTCGTAATAATTTCATTTCATGAGCAGTATTTCTCTGTAGAATTATCTCTGGCGTTAAGATGGGTGTGGTGCCCCACAGCGGCGTTTTCATGTCTTTCTTGGGCCTCTGCTTGGCCCTGCCCCTAACTCATCGAGACCCCGACTCCGCCAAGCCCATTGCCGTCCCAATGGAAGTCGGTGGCTACGCTGATAATGGAATAGGAAGACAAATTTAGTGTGGACAGGAAATGGGGAGAAGCTCTATCTGAAAGATACCCAACCGCTAATGACTGGCCGCTCTGCTGGGGGTCGTTGTGGGAATGGGGAATTACGGCTGGGAAAATGAACCACGACAGTTTGCCCACCTCCTGGTTAATGCGACATGGTCACAATGGAAAATGTGTCGTTGGTCAAGATGCATAGACATGCGATGCTGCAGGAAGAGTAGTTGTAGTGAAATTCCTTTGTAAATTGTTTTGGTACTAAATGGGTGGTATAGTGAAGGGGCGTTTCGTGTCTTTCGTTGGTGTCATGTGTGTATGTGTGTGTGTGTGTGTGTGTATTTGTGTGCAAGCGCGCGCGTGTGCGTTCGTGTGTGTGTGTGTGTGTGTGTGTACGCGTGCGTATGTGTGTGTATGCTTGCATATATGTACTTGCATGCGCTTGTGTTTGCAGAGAGTTAATTCATGGTACATACTAGAACGTCTTGTGTCCATTGTCAGTCTCTCTCTCTCTCTCTCTCTCTCTCTCTCTCTCTCTCTCTCTCTCTCATCTACAAGTACCATGAAGGCACAATCGTTTTCTCAATCCGCGTTATCTGACCCTCCGTCTGGGCAGGGAGGAGAGATGTGTTGGGGTAAGAGGGGAATAGGTTCAGCGAGTTGAAGGTTCCTGGATGAAGTAAGAGGAAATCAGGGTCAGAGTGTGCGCAGGGGGTGAGTTGAGAGGGGGACAGGAAGGGGGTGTAGAGGGGGGTGCTGCCAGGAAAGCTAGATCCACACCTTATCTTCTGGCAGGTCGGATCGCTGCCATCAACACACGGGGCCAAGGAGTCCATATAGATAGATGGACAGTGGCTGGTACTTCTTCGGTGCCGTCCTATACCCGGAGTGCAAAAGGAGCCTGAAGGCGTGGCGTGCTGGTGGACGCGAGAGCTACCTATTTGAGCTGTTTCACCTCACCTTCTCGGCGGTTCTCGTTCTACGGCTCTTGGACGCGGTGTGTCGTGCAAGCAGCCCCTTGACCTTTAGTGCTATTCATGTGCAGCGGCTGCTCTGCCGTCGGACTCACCCTTGGCGTATACCTTGGAGTGCGAGGGGGGAAAGAGAAGAGGAGGAGTGGAGTGGGGTTTCCACTACCCCCTCTCTGATATATGAAATGGATATGATAGGTGTTTACGGGCGCGGACGGAGGCCTGGAGGATACATCTAGGAAGAGAGATAATGAAGTGAGGGTCTTGCCATCGCATTCCCCAGGTTCTGCCGTAGTGGATGCTGGGGAGTATATATACCCGTCTATCACCCCTCGGGTCTTTTCGAGTTATCGCCTGCCTTGGAGAATTGTGAGCCTGCCGCGAGGGAGAGGATCTCGCATCCCGCGCATCGTTGGGTTGCTGAAGCTGGTGCAGTTTTTGGTCCCTCCTCTTCTCGTCCTTCCGTAGGCTCGACGGGCAGGTGGAAATCAACCCGGCAGGATTTCGATTGAAATTTCTGCCCTGGGATTGTTTTTGGCGCCTGTGACTGGAGTGGGTTTACAGCGCGAGAAGAGAGAGAGGAAAATCTCAACGGGAGGCTTGTGCCAGGTTTGTGAAAGCCATTAGGAACCAGCATGGATCTCCGACGGTACTACACCATCTCCAAGTGCGCCTCCAGACCCACTCACCTTCGCATCCGTATGGGCACAGTAAGCATTGCATCTGTGCAGGGCTGGCAGCCTGCTGCAACTGCCGCTTACTTTACATGGACTGCATGCAAGCCTGACTGCACTATCAGTGCAGTGTGCATGCTTTCTGAGACTTTTCACATTGTGATTTGATCATGTCTAAAGTGACTTCTCTTCATGTGGCATGACCGGCACATGCAAACATTTTCTGCGATTAAGTATTAGGTAAATATTATTGTTGTGGGCCTTGCCACTTCTCTCGTTCCATGTCACTCTGTCACAAATCAGACGTGGTGGCCGGGTCCATATGAATGCTGTTTCCGTTAACAAGTCACACACAAAATATTACTTCAGCCCAAAGTGTTAGGGCATTTCATGTCTGTACCTTGCATTTTCGACGCAGAATTCTTTAGTAAATTGGTTTTCTGCTGAAATATGTGTTTTAAATGGGTTTGGTTAAAAGTTGTGTGTGGGGTTTTCTCCGGCTTTATCGTTGTCGTATTTAATGAATTTGAGTTCACGACACCCGTAAACTTTGATGTGCAAATCTTTAAGATAACATTCCGTTTATTAGTCCTCTGAAGGTGAATAACCGACAAAGCTGTTGATTGTAAATATTTGTGCCCGCAATGAGGACATCCTGCTGGGAAAGCGGAACAAGATGTTTGACCATTTTTATTAACGACGTTTGAGCGCATGGTGCTGTCTTTGCCCGCAGAGAATTTTGTGGGTAACACATTTGTCACTGTTTCATGGGATGTAAGTGTAGATGCAGATGCTTGTATCGCGAAAAGCTAACGCTAATAAAACAGGAATTACATTTCATTGCCTACTAAGCTGCAGGTGTTCCCGCGGGAGTTTTAGACGTTACTAGCATGTTCAGCAACGTTATATCTTTCTAGCTCCTCTCATGTTACACTATTGTAGCACATCACTTCTGCATTGCGTTTAGATAAGACCGCAGGGAGAAGCAGAACGTGCTTCTTCCTTTAAGGCCCGGCCAATCACCAGGCACATCACAAATGTCAGGCCTAACCTTTGACACGCAGTGCACCATGCCTGGTCTTTGCGCTCCTGCCAGTAATGGTTGCCGCGTATAGTTATTGCAATGGCGTGAAGTACCATGACTTTCGGTTCGAGCTTCTACTTCATCTTCCTGGCCAGCTTCCACGTTGGTGTGCTGGCGCTTCCAGTCAGCTCATAAATCCCCGTGCACGTGTGGGGTTGGTTAGGTCTCTGCCGCTGTGCAAACAGCTGTCATGTTGCTTCAGTGTGCCTATGATTCACGGATCGTGTAAGCTTTCATGGGCTTCCGAACACGTAAACGTTAGCATTTGACAGGTCCAGTAAACTGATGGTAAGCGGCTGGCGAGCATATGTTACTTGGGATCTTCAAACTCTGCCTTCGTGTTCACATGTCAGGGGCGGGTTTCAAAATAGGTAGTCGATCTTGGTCGCAAGATCTTGCTTCGCAGTAAGAGCTAGCTAAAAAAAAAACTACCCAACGTGACGAAGTAATGCGCATGCGTAGACGTCACGACAAGAGGTGAACTGGCCACATTTCAATGGCCGACGTATTGCCGGTTCATTCAGAAAACGCTCTATTTCGAGATACTAGCAACCCATCCAAAGAAAATAGAAGCCATGCACAGCATTAATTTATCAAAGGTGTATGTTGAATGCATTAATAGATCGTGAAACCTCATACAGTTTACACATCGAATGCAGGTCAACGCATCCACGACGAACTTTTGTCTCGAATCTTAAAAGCTAGGCACCTCTCAAGCTGCCTCGCTCAATCTACGCTCGTCTACGATTGGCTCGATAGCAAGCAAAGAATGAAACTGCCCATTCGGCGAGATCTACGTAGATCTACCGAGATCTTCGCATTTTGAAACCCGCCCCAGATAGCAGCTTTAAAGTTTCGTTTAGTTTTGATGAGGCCTTCAAGTCCTTAGAAATAAAATCATTTGTTCGCGCTTTGTCACCGTAATGTCAAGAATTAATGTCTTTTGGAATAAAACTTACTCGGTCGAGCTTTGTCCTTTGATAAGAGGCCGGTTCACATTTGCCTTTGGCATTGCCTTATGAAAAGTTTCTTTTAATGCTGTATTTACTCCTATATAAAACGGAAGTAATTATGTATCGTCGCCCAGCACCGCAAATGGACCGCGGCGAATTAGTTTTAACATTTCTTTGCGCCTGTAAGAACGCTTCTCACACCTGCTCTTTGATGTAGCTTTCTGAATGCCTCCACCATGCGGTGTTGTCCATTATCACCATGTTTCCGCCGGTCTGGTGGTGTATCTCATGTCATATCGCTGTAGGCAGCTTTTCAGGCTAATGCTGTGCAGTTAGTTACACGCTGAAGTGTCATCATTTGTGAAGTCACGATTGCTTATCAGATCTGCTATAACGGAATGAGCTGCACGTGACAAATTCGCTGCGCACGGCTCATCCAGTTTTGATAGTCTGAATAACTTAAGTATTCGCCCATAGCTTGATGTCGTAACAGTCCTTACAAACATAGCATCATTAAACTCTACGTATGTTACAAGAGGTATTTCAGCAGTGACTAAACCTAGATTTCGGGTTTTGGTCGACAATGATTATTGTTCATACAGAAAACTCATACGAGTATCGTAACGATGCAAAATGGTCCGTATTCCGAAGGCCTTACAATTCACCACTGAAGGCATTTCGGTAGTGACCAAGTCTTGAGGTGCAGCTGAAGACGGCCCTGAGATTCCTTCAATGCTGTTCGCAGGCTTGAAGAAGTGGCCGGAACTGGCCGCTCTCATAGGAAGGACCGACTCTTCCACCATCAAAGGCCCGTGCTATCGGACTGGGAGGAGCTCCAAGAGTCTCAGAAGACTCTGACGGTTAGCATCGCCTCCTCGTCCTGTGAGGCCCTCCTTGCTGCCTGGCAGCGGCTGTAGAGGCGGGCGAGATGGATGCGGGTTATGACGATGCTGGTGCCGGCCGGCTCTCTGCAGACAAGATAGGAGAGCGGGATGGGTTCTGCTGATGAGCCGAAGGAAGTCCCGGACATTTATAATATGATAAGCCTTGGTACTGTTGGAAGGTTGGTGCTTGCGGTGAAGCATCATATAGCTGGCGCCTTTCTACATAGGTTGCCGAGCATCTGTGTCCTAAATGGGAGGTGGGATTAGATGGGTAGAGGCCGATGGAGTTGTGGTTTGTCTTATCGCGTGTAGTGTCTGTGAGTTTTGATTCCACTGAAAATGGCTGCATTTTAGTGTTTTGGAGTCGTTGGATGTCCAATATAAAATGTGCACATAGGCGGAAATAAGAGTGAGGAAAACGTCATTGATTTACTAGAGGGGAGAAAAGGAGAAAGTTGCACGTGACCATTCGCAGAGACTACTTTTCTGCTACCGCGTAAACCCTTCCAACTCCTAGCATTTTATTGAGTCTGTTGCATACAATCTCTTATAACCTAGACCTTTGCATCTATTGGATGAATTTATAAAGCCAGATAACTTTAGTATGTTTGGTGAGAACTCTACCGTCACTTTTTTTCGCAGTGGCGAACACATATGTCGACATACGATTGGATTAATTCCAGTAGCTATGACCATACGTCCGTTGCTATGAGTTGCAGCCACAGCCAACTCAGCACTTTACCCTCGTTGTGAAATAATCCGAAGTCTCAAGTCCAGTGGGGAGAAGAAATGGAGGTGGTGGTGATGTCTGCGTGATGTTCAGAAGTGAGGATACGGGGTCGATTCCGGACCGCATCACCTGGTTCGGATCTAATCGGAACGTGTCGTGTGAACCCCCATCGAAACAGGATTGCAAAGATGAACTGATATTTTTGCTCGATCTGAGACACGGGCCAGTGTAGGATTGGGAGGAAAGCATTCTGAGATAACCGCGTTCTCTTGCATTTTCTGAGCGTACTCTAAATAATTGCTACTGTTTTAATCCAAATGCCACACATATCTCTGCACTTTGCTACGCACCATCGTAGAAAGTAACGCACACGTTCCTACAAAGAGACGAAAGGCTGCCGGTGTTTTTGATCCTTCGTCCCCTTTTTGTTTACCGCAACAATGGTTGCTCCGCTCCTCTGTCGCATTCGCTCTGCAGAATCGCACTTTCTCCTTTGATCCTTTGTGTGGCCTGCTTATGTACTCAGACTGTCGTTCCTAGTGTATTTACTGTGGCTTTCGAGCAACACTTCTTGTAATAACGAAAACATCTTAACAGACAAACACCGTATGTTTTGTCACATTCTCGCGCCACTACAAGCACTACCACCTGTTGTATAAGGTGGAAGGTGGTTGTCTCTTCGTTCATCTTGTTTCTCTTTGTCTTTTCAGTGCGGCATAGACGTGAACAAGCCCAACTCTTACGACCAGACGGCTCTGGATATTGTAAATAAATTCACTACGTCCCGCGGTGCCAAAGAGCTGAAGGACCTTTTGAAAGGTAAGCAGTTTCCTCTTTCTTGGTTTGTGGGATGTTGAAGGCTTATATCTGTCGTAATTCTCAGTCGCTCGTGTTCCTGGTGTTCCGTCAGGGTCTTTTTTCTGTCTTTTTATCGTGCCGCTACCTTTGCTGATTGTTTCATGTAGGTTCGGGTCATGCAAAAGGAAAAGGACTTTAAAAGTGGAAGAGGTTAACCTGGATGCTGGAATGCGTTTACGTGTGATGAATTTGTTCGTGGAAAATATTTTGTGTGTGGACAGAAGTACATATTCTTTCTGCGGCGATGAAGTCTTGAAAGAAAACGTCGTGACGATTTACTTTTAAAAATAGAAAGCGAAGTATTCATCTCTGTCACGTTTGCATTTTAACCATGCCGGCCATTTCCCCTCACCCCACTTACCCACCCACCCCGCTCCTCCAAAGCCCTCTGTATTTGTTGATGCATCAAGTCCTGCTTCAGGCATCTGGGCAGGTTGTTGAACCAGTGGCTGAGAACCGGTTGAATTAGTCATGGGACCTTGGAGAGAAATAATGCGAAATGTAAACTGACTCTCTACAACCTCGCTAAACCGCCTGTCGCGCTCTTGAACCTGTAGCGCCAGTAGGATGAGCAGGCTGGATGCGTTTCAAGTCTGTTGACATGGGCTCACCTGTGTGGCCAATGGGGCATCTTTCAGGGCCTTTAGCCGCTCTAATGTGTGCGGCCTTGCGCCCGTGGGGCGAGGGGCTTAGACTGGGGGGGGGGGGGGGAGCGGTGATGTATGCCTGGCGCTGTCTGAGGGACGCGCTCGCTCGAGAGCTGTCTTGACCTTGGAGTGACGACACGACTCGTGTTCCAAGGGCTGGCAGTGTTGGATGGCAACGCTGGCGCACGAAGGAAACGCTACTTGACGAAGGGACTATTGGACACCCACTCGTGACCCTCTCGCTTCGGGCTCGTTGCTCCCTTGAACTAGGGAATAATGTGATCACTTGAGCAGTGTCACCGTCTGTGTATATGTGCAGACTTGGCGAGATTTTGGAACGGGTAACACGACGAAGGGAGTTTTTTAACTATAAGAATTGTTTACTTGTATAATAATAATAATAATAATTACAAATTTATTTACGCAAATACCTTCCCTTGACAGGCAAGTTCATGGCGTTTGCAATCCAAAGAATCAACACTCATACAACCGCTCAACACCACATTCCCACAAAAACTCACACACTACACACATAAACAAAACAAAAACTAAAGTCCAATAGAACAAACTATACAATATACACAGCACTTGCAGGCAAGGTCAAGTAAGGCGAAGCAGCTCAGCGGGAAAGGCGGATCGGAAGAGATGGGTCTTTAGAGCACTTTTGAACTGGGGCAGAGTGTCAGAATGACGGACTGAGAGAGGGAGACTATTCCAGGTTACAGGTCCAAAATAGGAGAAGGCACGCTGTCCTTGAGTTTTCTTGTTACGGCGGGGGACCTTAAGTATTCTAGAGTCAGCAGCTGAGCGTAGAGATCTGGAGGGTGTATCCAACTCGGCTCGTTGTTTTCGGATCCCTGCTTGCAGAGTGCCGTTGTGTTTTCTGTTATTGTCAGTCGAATGGAAATAGCAGATGAATAGGAGAGCTTAGGCTTCAAGATGGTCTGGCAATTCCAGTTGAGTAACTTTCCCCGTTTTTTAAGCTGCCATACAGATTTGTCACGCAGCTACTTGCAAGTGCATTTCACCTTTTAAGCTGTCCTCACTCCGTTGCAGAGTGGACGTTTTGAGTAAAGTGTATTAAGTAGATCTACTCGAGTCGTCATTCTTCTTGTCCATCATTTAACATCATGTTTCCCTTTTCTTCTCACTCTTCTTTAACTCTTCTCGTCATCTCCTGCGGTAGACAGCCTGTTTGCTCTGCTGTCTGGCGGACGATGGCCCTTCTCTAAGAAGAGACTGACCCGGGGGAGGGGTAAACGACTTGCCCAGCACACACAGACAGCGAGAGAGAGAGAGAGAGAGAGAGAGAGAGAGAGAGAGAGAGAGAGAGAGAGAGAGAGAGAGAGAGGAATTTAAGCTGAATGGCTCAGCCACTGTGTTCTGCTCTCCCACGCTGTCTCTGCCCTCACCTTTCCTGATGGACGGGCGTGTAACGCAGGGCTGAAGACCCAGATAGACTGTTGTCTGACAAACGTATGGTCGGCATGTGAAGTAGGTGTGGATAGGCTTGGAGAGAGCCTGAAAGGAGGATAGCATTGAGGAGAGGGAGATTCGTGAAGGTAAGGGTAGCGATGATACTCGTATCTGATGATTGAATAGGAAAACCGATAGGGTTA
Organism: Theodoxus fluviatilis; assembly: GCA_034096865.1. Lineage (NCBI taxonomy): Eukaryota > Metazoa > Mollusca > Gastropoda > Cycloneritida > Neritidae > Theodoxus > Theodoxus fluviatilis. Next base: position 23,169 of record JAWQFJ010002961.1, on the reverse strand, counting down.
AACTCGAAGAAAGGAAACTTGCGAGTACTAGTACTGTTACTTTATAATAGCGACAGGAAAGAAAACACACACACACACACACACGCACACACACGCACACACACGCACACACACGCACACACACACACCCTCCACCACCCCCCACCACCCCCACCACCCTCCGGTGCGAGGCAAGTGTTTGGACAGACAGTCGTATATTTGAAAAGAGCCTGAAAGTGTGTCTTAGTGTGTATATACTTGTTACCTATACAAGGTCTGTCGGCAACCTCGCCTTATGCCTGTAAGGAGGCGCTGCTGTTTGATAAAATGACTCTTTGACACGAGCCGTGACTTTTCCATTACGCCTGATATGAAGTATCCGTGTCTTTGCATGGAGAAACTGTCGTGTCATTGGTCTTGTAAACCGACTTTTAAGACCACACAGATTTAGTAGGTCGAAATCAGATTCGCTTCTTTCTCAGTACATTACGTCAGTCATTGTATTTGTTTTTCAAGTACTTTTGCGAATTGCTGTTACCGACAGAACTTGATGTAGCGGTAAAGGTGGAAAACGCGTCAGCATAGGTAAATGTTATTAAGGAATTACATCATCGACTTTGAGGGGACGTGTCTGTGTATTAAAAAAACGAAATATTTTTTTCTGATGATGAACTAGAAGTGTAGAACCAGTGGGGCGTGCCTATTGCATGGCATAGACACTGCTTGCTGCAAAACAATCTACGTTTTTCGTAACTCATCTGGCATACAGCGAAGCTGCCTCATACCCGCATCAGCTGCAGTGCTGCACTGTTAAGCTTTCGTGTCCTGCTTCTGTAACACTCAGAGAGTCGGCCCCCAGCTCTTTGTGTTTTGCCTATCTTTCAGGATTATCCAGGGTCCTGGGAGGAAAAAAAAGCTCATAAAAGTATTTCGGAAGGTTTCCCAGGACAACGGGGTTGTTAAACATATTATTGCAACTAGATCAAGCGTTCGACTTTGTGTATATTTGTATATGTGTGTGTGTGTGTGTGTGTGTGTGTGTGTTTTATAACTGTGAAACTTTTCATTGTTTTGAGGGCGCAGCAAATATTAGCATTGGCAGTTCTGGTGGCGCCAATTTCGACGCAAGAGGAAAATTCATACGTAATCGTCAGCGGCGCTTCTTTATGGCGCTCCCTAGTGCGCCCGTGTAGACGTAGTGCTCTTCTTGGCTCGGAGCTTGCGGAACTCGATGTGAGGGCGCGAAGCACTGGCTTGGGACTCCGCTCCGTTAGAATCACAAACACTCACCTGCAACGAGAGTTTTATGAGCGCCTGGAGACTCTCTGACTCGACCGTGTCATAACTCTTGTAATTAACCCTCCCTTTCTTGCATCTGGCGGATGGAACCAATAGTCAGACTTACATGCTTACGACGCTATCTCTTAGTCACGCCCAAGCGTTCAGAATCGGATTGCAGTGAGTTCTTTTGGGGGGCTGGCAGACGGTGTTCTGTTGACATTGCACTTGGCGTTGTGTTTTTCCTATTATGTCTCGATGACGTGGTCTTGTCTTTCAGAAGCGTCTGACCCGAGTCAATTGTCTGTGTATTGTCTTGTCTGATGACTCGCTCTGTTGCTACTACGAAACTCTGGAAGTGCCAAGAGTCTAGTCTCGGTAGCTTGTGTGAGTAGTTTGTGTACCCTCGAGCAGGTGAATCAGCCGAGTTTTTGTCGGCCGACAGGCAGAAACGGAATACTCTCCTGCCTTCTGAAGTGACGAACGATGCTCTTTGGCACGTTTACAGAGGCGCATTTGAGAACGTACACATGCAGATTGTTTTGGGGCCAGTCTCGAATAACGTTGAAGACAAGTGCAGAATCACAGACAGTTGAGAGCGACGTTTTTTTTCCCCTGCATGTTTGCTTATGCTTCTCTTTCAAACCTCTGTGTGCGCTCTCAAATCTCAAGAGAAATAGACGAAGGAGCGATTCTCACGCTTTGTGGCCCAATGCGAATCTAGCGATCTCGAACGCTTGCATTTTCAATTTACTGTCTCCTCGGCACCAGGCTTTGATGTAGCTGAAGTAAGGAGTCGACGATGTAAACCGTCAACTCTGGTTTAAAACCTGCCTTTGTCGTAACGCGAAGATAAAACTGCCGATGTAAACACAATTGGCATGATTATTTCCAGCTCTGGTGCGAAGTGATACAGTTGAGCATTTTGTTCCTCTGTGATGGAATATCGCCTGGCCTCGATTCAATGCGTTTTTGAATCGTGCTGTCTGGCACCACCGCGACGGCCGCAGCGGAGAAAGGGTCACCGGTTCATGCCGTTTGTCTGCGAGGCCTGCTTCCTGGAAGAGCTCCATCGTTCCTTACCGCAGACAGGCTTACTGCTGTCAGCTGGCACGGGTTGAGATGTGTGTACGTGATACCGAGATGTATTTATTTTCGTGTTTGAAAGAATGCGGCTCCTCTCCGATTTTTTTCTTCTCTTCTCTATTCTAAAACTCCCTGGGAATAATGCTCTGACAGGAGTCAACTGCGGACGCATGTGCAGCTGTGATGGCATAGGCATAGAGAGGGCTCGGGATTCCTTGCTCATTTTTTCAACAGCCTTCTTTCCTACTTCTGTCTTGGTTTGCCCCGGTGAGAAAAACGTGAGCCGCGCTGAAGGCGATGCTTTTGAAATCGCACCTGACGTGACAACTTCCCTCGTCCTGTTACCAATTATTCCGACCGTGGGAGGTTGTGCACGGCCTTATGGTGTGTTGCTCTGCGGTGATGCTGCTACCTGCCCCATCGCACGCATTGCTGTGACACTTGGAGAGTGCAGTGCGCATTTTCAGTTTTACGAGGTCCATCTCGCATGTCAGACATGCCTGACCGTGAAGCACGCCTTGCATGCGGTGTAGCCTGTAGCGAGACGTGGTGACAAAAGAAGTACATGTATGTCTATAGTTTGGACAAAAATTCGCATTTTGATGTCAGAAGTTAAAAAAAGAGTAATTGAAATTCGGGTGAGTCACTCGTGTTGGCTTGAAATTCTTTACCTGCCTGCCTTCACAAATTCCAAGTTTGCCACCATTTCTTTGCATTCGCTCGACGTTTGTATGGTGTATACAAACGTCATAAAACACTCCCTCAGATGCGCGCCTGCACACGCACACGCGAGCACCCCCACCACCACCACCACCACCACCCCCACCACCACCACCACCACCACCACCACCACCACCACCACCATCTGACCAGATTCTTTACGTCCCGGGACTTCACAACTTAAACTTCTGTAAACAAGGTCCCCTAAGCATAGAAAACTCCACGACTCTTTGGATGCTGGAGCGGTCCTCCATCTCACAGATTTGCTGTGCTCTTTTTTCCTTTCTGTTCTCGTCTTCCTTCTCCTGTCCTTCTGAACCTACCTCCATCTCTACATCCAGTGTTCTGATTTACGCTGCCTGTCACTCGTGGAGGCGTCTACTGCGATAACAAGGCGTGCCAAAATGGCTCATCTGCGGCGTCACCCTGCACATCCGGGCCCCTGTCTGTGGCGAAACAGTATTCATCCCACCTCGCTCTCTGCGTGCTCGCGTCTTTTTGATGTGTTTTCCCGTTCTTTAGAAGAGGTGTTCTCATCCTCAACTTATGCGATGAGTGTCTGAACGTCTCTTCCTAACGACGACAATTGAAAGGTCTTGAGACGTCCTTGTTCGAAGAGTCTGTAGTCGGCAGGCAGCTTTTGGTGGTGGGGTGTAATGGAATTTTTAAGAATGGATTGTTGCCGTGAAAACCCTCATCGTTGCATTTGTTTTGCTTCGCACAAACGATGATAAACACGTGATGCACGACAGTTCTGCAAACGAGCCAGCGAAGGCCTGCGTCTAGAAGCAGCGGTAAGGCAAACTCTGCAACAGCGCATGGCTTACCTCCCGCTACCCTTGCATGGCTTACCTCCCGCTACCCTTGCTTGACACCACGCTGCCTCGAGATTGTATTTCCATTAACCCCCTCGCTGCTGCAAGCGTTGTGTACGCAGGACATTCATCATGGCCGAGTCAATTTTGCCTCACAAGAGGTAACATGTATCTATATCCAGCATTCTTCTTTTGTTACGTGTGAGGACAGGGAAGGCACTGCTGCCTGCCTAATGAATATGTACACACCATCTGAGCACATTAAGCTGGAACATATGCTATACATCCCCATTGCCGCTTGGACCAACAAAGCAGAATGTAACATCTTGAACATTGCTATATATTTGATAAAATTCTTCTTTGATATTAGCAATCAAAGGGATCGTAATTAGCCTCATCTACAGAAACCCATGCACAAAACAAACATCACTAGCTTTGAAGGAAAGAAAAAATATTGGAAGCAAATGTTAGGCAGTCTTTTCCATGTGTCCTAGCGCTTCAAGAACATGCCTCCCACTGCTGCGGGACTCTTTGAGAAACCTCGCCCGGCAACATCCTCCCTTCTCTCGCCTTTTCTTTCGGCCGAGTTAATTGGCTTTGCTAGCAAATCTCGGGCATCCGCGTCCTTCATCCCCCGTCAATCCGACGCCGGCTGTGGGCGTGGGACGGCGTTTCGGCCTTACCCCCGACTGTCAGGGCCGATCCTTGCCCCTGGACTGGGAGAAGAGCACGCCACGTCTTTCGTCTCCTCGGAGCCCCCTGTCGGCTCCTTGCTGCGTCTCGGGCTGTTCGTTTGGTCCCGGAAAAACAAACATGCATGCGATGGAAGACAGCGCAGGCGTCTTCCCTTCCATCTCCTGCAGGCCTCCCTCCCTCCTCGGTTTTCACCCCTGACTGCTCAGAAGCTGCAGGGGTATAATGGCGGATGGATAGAAGGAGGAAGGGTTCCAGGTCATCATGACCTGCCTTTGTCCACAGGATGTTCCCCTGCAGCTGTGAAGTCCCATGTGCGATTGTGGAAAAACCAGCACCCTCCAACGCGATTTTTGCGTGAAACTGCCAGACGGAAAATGGTTTTACATGAAAACTGACCCACACACAAATTGTACCTGCCTGTCTGATAGGATAATACAGAAAATGTGCATTCTTCCCCTGAACCTGGGACAGATAAGAGAATAAAAAGACGAGGCCGAACGTAGTCCTCCCTGCGGCTCATGGGCCAGAACTGCATTCTTACTTTTGTTGTCCTCACGTTAATCCTGCTGCAGCTTTCCTTCCCCCTTTAGCATTGCTTGCGGCTTCCATTTTTCCTCACTCTCGTGTCTTTTCCCCTACACTCCACGTTGTGGTGTTATGTCTTTTTCCGGCCACTTGTTTAAGTCATTATCCCTCCGCGACCTCCTTTTTCTTTCCTCCGCCAACTCCGTTTTTTTTTTCTAGTGGCCTTCAGTTTGCCATGGAAAAGTCCAGTACGGTATGAGTGTCGTATGTGGGTTGCGCTTCTGTCTATAGGCTAAGCTGTGCTCACCGAAAAGTTTCTGTAGTCCGTACATTCGACTTGTATTCACTCAAGATTACTCTTGCCTTCTTTAGTTTACTTTTTAGTATTGTTATCCTGTTGTCTCCCATACATACATCTTTAGGAAAATGGATATGGTAGATGAGCAGTGGAATATTAGTGTGAGTTCGTCTTTGGTTGTTAGTTAATCAGAGTGTTTGGCTTCCAGTAGGATTGTCTGTTTGAAAATCCACGAACAATTCCCCCTTCGTTTCGTACGTTCTTTCAACTTGGCGTATTTCTTGTCATTTATAAGAAATTGTTAAGTACACGCGCTCGCGTGTGTACGGTGTAAAGCGCAGCCTCGCAGTGCACCATTGCTGTGTCGTTTTCCCTACGATTCTTTTTTCTTCGCTCCTTTTTTCACATTCATTCCTCAAGGAAAAACATATAATCCAGCAGTCAGAAGGAGAGGCCTTGAACGTGTCGCTGCATTTTGATGTTTATGAGTTTTTAAGTGCCGAGCACCTTCAGCCGCCATGCTAGTTTCCATAATCTATTCATGAGCACGAGCTGGGCTCAGGGGAAGTGTTGTAGCTCGGCTACAACTGTGCAGATCGGAAGTGCTCTGACGTCAACCCTCTATGGAGCGATGTCATTATTTTGATCACCAGACACCCGCCTCTGTTCACCAGGAGAGAAGATTGACAACAGGTGATATGGATGGCTTGGAGTTAGACTTCGTCACCTGACGTCCTCGCAACGTGGAGTTTGGTATGCTTAACTTTCATATTGCTTTTGCTTTTTCGCTTGATGTCTCCCTCCCCACAATAAATGAAGCTGAAAATAGTTTGGAGTGTGAGAGAAGAAATATTACGTTTGCTGTTACCCGGACAGTGTCGCAACCCCAGCCCATCTTTAGCCCCGAGCTGATGGGATCGGCAACATCGGTTGAGGAATGCCTTCTTTCAGAATCTTTCGTCGTGCAATAGTGTGGCGCGTCGTCCATTATGGTGAGGAAGAAAGCCCCACTCCGCTGCTGTTTGACTTGGCGCCTGTGTTCCGTGGCGGCCAATGCGAGGAGGTTGAGCGTGAGAAAAGCTGATTGAAGAGTTGGGATCCTTCGCTATGTCGAGAGGGAGAGATCGAGAGGCGAGGTAGAGAGGAAGAGAATGAGAAAGGGGAAGAGAATGAGAAAAGGTAAGAGAGGAAGGAGAGAGCAAGAAAAACAGGATTGGCTTTGAATGGGAAGGGCGCAGTTGACAAGACTTTGGATACAGTTCCGTATCTCTTTCGCTCGTTGTCCAAGTGACTTTGGATAATGCTCTATCTTCCACCCCAGCTACACACACCTCTTCCCTCTCGCTCGCTGGACGGCATGTCTCCGTTTTCCTCTGTTTTCCCGCCCATGATTTGTGTGTCTCTCATTGTGTCTTGTCAGTGCCTTCAAGTCTACCTGCCTGCCTGTCAGTCCGTCCGTCCGTCCGTCTGTCTTTCTGCGTGTTTGTGTATGTACTCGCGCTAGCGTACTCGTGGGCTCCGCTGTGGGTGTATCCGTCCCCCTTTCTCTCTCTCTCTCTCTGTCGCGTTGAGATTGCAAAAAACAATAGCAACCTTATAATTGTCTAAATTTCTACCTTCAGTCTTCGAAGTTATCGTTCACAATGTCCTGTCAAAGGTCAAAGGTCCAGTGACCAAGAATAGATGCTATGTAACTTTGGCTCAACTCTGCATAACTTCTTAGTTGCAACTTACCTCACGAAACACACACACGCACGCACACACACACACACACACACACACACACACACACACACACACACACACACACACACAACACACACACACACACACACACACACACACACCCACACGCACATGCACGGAGAGACTTGTATACACATTCAAACTCACCACTGGCTCGTAATCCATGTGGTCGTTCACACTGGAGAGAGGTGAAAGGTGAAATTCCATGCACAGAAGACGGGCCAAGAAAGCAGTTTTGAAACGGCCCCTGGCGGTTCGGCGTGCATCGGAGTGGGGGCTGCTTATAATGCTGCAATCTGGGCCGCCGCTCCCTCAGTTGGCGCTGACAGGAAGCTAGAGGGAAGCTATACTACACTCCTCCGCCCGCCTCCACCCTCTTCTCTGTCTCCTGTACCGTGTATCCCCTGGTGTCTACTTGCACACTCCTCTTGCCCCTACTTAGAGGGGGAAGCTCTTAATAGCCGCTGAGAGGATTTCGTTGGTTACTACCTATCTACCCATCCACCCACCTACATTGCTACCTGCATACCTACATCCCACCCCCCAGAGAGAGAAACTTGCGTTGAATCTGCACATTCCAGGTAAGTTGAATGGCGTGCTGACGTCTTTTGTTGTGTGTCATCTGTGCGAGGCATGGATGTGAGCGTGGCGCTTTTGTGGTCGGTAGATGCCGCGTGGGGAGTCGGCAGTGTAGCGTGGAGAATCTCTTGAGGACTTTGGTCGGATGGCTTGCTTTTTGAGATCGTAACATCGTGGGAAAGCTGTGTGTGGTGTCAGATACCTTTCATGGTGCTTGGCAGGATTCCTGAGGAAGCTCTGATGGCCTTGGACTCGGGTGGTTCATGACGTTATTGTCGTTTATGTGTGAATTTGTTTGCAAACTTTACTATGCGCGCGTTTTCATCAGTGGTGTTCATGCTTATTAAATCATGCTTATCGTGCATAGCAAACACACAGTGCAGCACATGTGCAAAAAAAAAAGTGGTGTATACATTCAGCATATGTGACAGATTTCGTGGAATAAATCATGCCAAACGTCAAACAAAAAGAGTGATGTCGAGACGAGACAAGCAGCAGGAGAGAGGAAGGACCTGCATTACGAAGCAGTCATGCCTGTCTCAGTGTCTGTCGCTGAAATAAAATCAGAATCATAAACAGCTCTGGAAGATTAAGTGTAGCATTCAGCTTGTGGAGCTACGGACAGGCCAGAGCGGCAGGCTCGGTGTTGCAGTCCTGAGTGAGCACCCTGCACTGCACCACACCTGGCACTCCTGGCATGCGTGCACACTGCACACGCTGCAGCTGCCAACTTTGCTAATCAGGTGTGACTGCGAGAGTTGTGGTGTACAGGTAGGCCTCACCCAACACCATGTGGCGGACTGCCCAGCCTCGTACATCACGGCTGACATCTAACACTGCCATACACTACTACCACAGCGGCATCACATACACTGTTGACGCAGTGCTCATGCTGTAACGTTGGTTTGGACTGCTCTTCTTGGAATTAAAGTAAAATAATGATATAATTATAATTTCTAAAAGTCACTACACTCGATACTCGATCCACAATCTACATACGTGATTGTTTCCATTCTGTCAACAGGAGAATGACTGTGGGCATACGCTCACACACACACGATTTGAGAACAAAATTGAACAGGGGGGCCACGAGGCATCTCTTTGAATACCACGTGACTTACATGTTCATCTCTGTTAATTGTGAAGAGGGCCTGGATGTGTACATAATCTTACCCTTTTCATGGTAATGTTTGCATCAAGTATATGTTTTTCAAAGAGGGAAAATTAGGTTCGTATGATGTAGAGTGGAATGCTTGCACAGCTACATCGAAACTCTTCTGCGCACAAAACTATGTTGATACACTGCACCCTTTGTACCCCACACAGACTCTGCATGACTGTCACCTTCAACATAATACAGCCTCCCCTCTAAACATACTCAACGCAAGCGCTACTTTCAACACACACCAAAGATTTTTGCTGCAAGTAGAGCGTTTTGAAAGCTGCGCCTGACGTCTTTGCTTGTAAACATTCCTATGTAAGTGTGCGGCCTGTACCTACACCACACGACTTCTGCCTCCAACCCCGGCTTGCTCCTCGTGTTTCCCTTCTGGGCGGTGCGTCGAGACCTTCGACCTTGGCGCGTTAGTTTTGAGCTGTTGCTTATTTACTTAAAAACTTTAGTCAGTTTATGTCTATCTTGGAAGGGCCCTCCTCTAAAAAGACCCTCTCGATCGTTTAACAGTTAAAGTTTTGTGGAGGGGAGGTGCGGTTTTTTAATTGAGAAGAGATCCAGTTGCATAAGTACTTCCTTATCGGCAAGAGAAGTTACGTAGCCGTCTGGAAACAGTTGGGGGCGACGGTCGAAGTTGTGGTGATGACGACTACGGTAGTGACGGCACGAGTTGCGATAGGTAATTGCTTCATTAGTGAAAATTGCTTTGGTGTGGTAGCTGACAAGGTGGCGACAGTTACTGGGATGCTTGTTGTAGCGATCGTTTCAATTTACTGCATGTTTGCGCAACCAGGAAGTCTAAGACATTTGAATGGGAAAACGGTTGACTTCAAGACAGCATTGCACCAACATTATTTAATCTTTCCCTGTCTCAACGAAGTGCGCCTGCCCTGTTCTGGAAGGAGGACAGCACAGTGGGACTGAGATAATGGGCTGATTTGGAGCTGTCCAGGCTGTGTCTATCCCTCCTCCTCTCGCCTCAGCGCACCAGACATTCCTTCCTGTGGGTGGGCCGCCTGCGGGTCAGGGCTGCGAGTTTTTCCCCGCGTTTTTCTTGTAACTGGACTCATAGGCGTTGGCCGGTTTGCTGATTACCCATGTCTAAATTAGTCTATCTTTATCTGCGTGTGTGTTTACTTCGAGGTGGCGGGCGCGCAGCTTTGCAAACGGTTGTGGAGTCAGAAGATGTAGGCCATCCGAGAGTGAACGCGGCCTTGCGGTTACGCCATGACCTGGGTTGCCCTGCCTTCTCTGTGTACTCCTTCTCCAGCTGCTTGTACAGGGGAAGTCGTGACTAATTCCTTTTGAGCTCTCGGACTGGAACAATGGAGACTCACAGTTGCAGGCGCCAATTTTAGTGTGAAGTTCTGTTGTTGAAGTCGGAACAAAAAGCACGGACGGGGTGTGGGCGGTAATTGCTTACAAATGTTTCACCCGTGCTGCGAGTGAATTATTTTTCATACTTGCATAGGTAGAAGGCTTCCCTTTCCCTTTAGTGCAGGACATGGACTGCCCCTTGGACTATGGAAACTTCCATAAACTTTGTCGCGATTTGATATCAAGCCATGCGTTTGGCATTGAGGCGGTAGATCTTTGGTATCAACCAATAAAAACCATGCATTTTACAGCAGCGTAGTTGAATTTATAGTGCGTGCTGCATTGCCGTAGAAGAATGGACAAAAACAAAGGCATGGATTAAGAAGTCGCCGTGGAATGCAGATGAAAGAAATGGATAAAGCATGCGGAGGGAGGGAGGGAGAGAGGGAGAGAGAGAGAGAGAGAGAGAGAGAGTAGCGAGAGTAGTATAGACCAGAGAGCAGAGAGAGAGATAGAGAGGGGGGGGGAGAGAGAGAGCGGAGAGAGAGGAGAGAGAGGAGGAAGTAGAGGAGAGAGAGATAGAAAGAGAGAGTGGAGACGAGCGCGACGCCCGCCTTCCACCCCTAAAGAAGGAAGCCCGGCATATATTAATGTCATTTAAAAACGTCAGGAAGTGAAGACAGAGCCGCCCACCTCTGTGAGGGTGGACGGGCGAAGGGGATGCGAAATCGTGAGATGTGAAAACAGGTGGCGGCTTACTTCGGACCAGGGGCTGATTGTGCTTTTTCAGAAAGTAGAGGCTGGAGGAAAGTCGGTCAAACAACCAACTTGCTCCCATCCAGAGGCGTAGATCGCTGGCATCGGCCCCTGTGTTATCGCAGTCACCCCAGTCGGGCCATCCTAGGGTACCAGCCTCTCTCAACCTATACCCCAGGTCAGGCTTCGCGGCTTAACAATCCTATATCCATTCCCTGGACCTAAACTCCTTCGCGAATACTCCTCGTCTGCCTCCCTGCGCCCCGCTCGTCGCCTCCTCTCAGCTCATGATCTCTAACGACGCCGTCCGCGTAGCTTCTGTATAAGTCCCCCCCTCATATCCCCATTCATACGAGCATTGGATTGTTAGCCCCCCCTCGCAGCCCACGCAGTTAACTTGACAGCCTCATGCCCGAGGCCGCTGTTTTTCGCGGGCCTATGGATACGCATCCATTAGCAATCCAGAGACGGCATTATCTGGTCTTTTTAAACTGCATCGCACAGATAATCATACGCAACATCGCAGTCAGTGCAGTTCTTCCCAACCAGAAAAACTCCGCCTTCCCAAACGAGTCACCCATAACACATAAGTTTTTTTTTTTTTTTTATCTTAAAAATTAAAGCAAAATTACAATTAAAAAAAAATCACAAAAAATTATGCCCCCCTTTTCGCCCCACCCCCCCCCGATACCGACTCCTGTATTGATTACGGCTTTCACGCATACCGAAATACCGGAAATGCACATTTGCGTTATGGGGCAGATGGTATTAACATAATCCATAGTCTGGGAAACCCGCGCACGACGGGGATTTGCGAGTACCAACTTTTTTCTGATCTGTCCAATCGGGCCTGACTTAAAATTTCATCAGCCGATCTATAGCTTTCTTCCCGCACGGGAGTAATCATTTTAACACCCATGATTTTTCGGTACAGTGGAGCATGCTCCCAGCAAGATACGGCGTAATTTAGCCGATTTCCTTCAGCTGTCTCCCGTAGTCTTTATGTCGCTGCCTTGGGGAGGCAGTTACTGAGCGAACGGCTACGCACGAGTGTGTCGTAGATTTATGTCTTACTTTCTTGGTGTGGCATGCTATTTTGTAACTCACAAGCAGTGCAGCCTGTATACCTCGTCCGGATTGCTGGCAGAAGCCATCGCACCCTCCCTGGCCCCGCCGCCCCATCCAACCACCCCCACCCGCACCCAAAAAAAAACCCCTGCAAGCAGGAGACTGTCAAAATATTCGAATTTACTGCTCTAAATGCACTTAAAGTTGGCATTTCACTATGAATGGAGAGTGTTCTCCTTGAGGTAACTCCTCTCTGCAATGCTGCCTTTGCCATTCTCAGGCGTTATACTTCTTCATGCTAACACTGCACCTGTGTCGATCAGCCATCGCAGGCGCATTTCCCCCCCCCATGTCGCAAACCATGAGATCCGCCATTATATGACCTCTCTGAGGGCTAAGAGTTTATTGGCATTTACTGATTGCCCGTTTTTCTCGACGATCGTACAGGCGAACAAATCGTTATTTTCCATTTCGCACGGCACACTAACAGCTTCCTGACATGAGCACTTCTTTCCTAGTCTTGACGCCAACCTCCTCTTTACCCAGTATCAGAGGCATTCCATACTTCACTTAGCGCGAGTCAGTCTTGCCGGATAAAAACGCCTTTGCCTATTTGGTCTGCCTCCCGCGCCCCGATGGAGTCGGCTCTACTCTACATCGCTGCACATGTCTCGGGTCAAGTGGCATCATTTTTGACGAGGAAAACTTGGCAGATTTTCTGGGATCTGCTGCAGTAGAGAACCGAACGTCTTGATAGAACGTGATGGGTACGCCACTTGGAGGTGGCAGACCTGTCGAGAATGAGTACAGACCGTCGGCAACCTGATGGCGATGCCTAACGGCCTCGAAGACCTTCCTTCTGTGGGGGAGGGGGACCTTGGAGTTCCTTTGCCGTCGTCGTGCTCGTTGCGAGCCAGACAACTCGGCACGGGGCCATTACCGCCGGTTGGGGGTCCAGGCTGCTAGAGCTTGCCGCCGTGGTGGCCGGTCTTTGAAGATTTTCTAGTTCTTGCCTCGCTCTCCTCCATTTCTCGAAAACATGCAATTAAAGGGTGCATTGAAAAGCTTTCGTTTATGTTCATTTGTGACGGACAGAGATGTAATCGCAGAAAGCACCCATAGTGAATGAGTTCACTCCGAAAGCTGTTCTGTTATTTGGATGGCGACCTGTTTCCAAGAGAAGAGCAAACATTGAAATATTCCATAATAAGCCCCCCCACCCCACCCCCCCCCCACCCCCACCCCCGGTATGCCTGCGAGTTCACGGAAACTCTTGTATGTGGCGGACTGTGTGCATAGCTGATGAGTGCAGGTTTTCTATCTCCTTTGCCCAATGGACTCTAAATTTAGAAAATGTTCGTGTGTAAATCCGTGTGTGTATCAGCGAAATACCTGCTGTTCAGCGTCATTCCAGGTTTCGTTCACCTGTCACGTGTGTAATAACTTATTTTTTCTTAATGCTTTCTCCTTCCTCAATTCCACATCGGTTTTTGCAGCTGCTGTACTTTCAAAATGAATATTCAGGGAAATTTCATCCGCCCTCGAGGCATTTTACTTTCAAATCAAGTAACTACATAGTCGCTATTTGCATGAATCTATTCCAGAAATGTCTGGCTAGTGTAATTTTTCGTCGAAAATTCAACATGCTTTGTCCAAGTTAGAGATACCGTCTTTATTATCCAGACTTGTCAGGAAAGCGGCGGTTACGAATATGGCTTTTTGAGGGGGTGGGGTGGGGTGGAGGGTCTTTCTGTCTGTTTAGGCTTTGTATCGGGTACCGCCACCATTGTGAGATTTTGCATAGTTTTACTTCATCCTCTCTCTCTCTCTCTCTCTCTCTCTCTCTCTCTCTCACACACACACACACACACACACACACACACACACACACACACACACACACACACACACACATACACACACGCACAAACACACACACCATGCAAGCCTTATTTGTCGTTTTTGTTTAAACGTTAACATCTGATCCGACGCCTTTTCTGCAGAGCCAGTGTCGCCCATTCGGTTGGGTAGTGATGAAGATTTCTACGTTGAAGCACGCGGGACTGTAGTGACATTCACGTCGTCTTGCTTACTGACAGGTGCTATGGAGGAGCCTTATTTAACTCAAGTGCCAACTGCCATTCTTGCCGTCCGCCTTCTGAGCCTGCCGTGGAATGTTGTGCCTGCATCCATTTCCAGTGAGATATGCCAATGATCCAAAAACCTCTAGTTGTTTCATCTCGTCTTCTCTCTTCGTATGACGTGCAGTTTTTAACGGTAGCTTCTTTCGTTGCTGCTCTCTGCTCGTCTGTGCTGTGAACCCGTTTGCCCGTTCCATCTATACCTCTCTATGAAACGGCGTATCCGCACTCTCTCTTTTTGCCAGAGGGAGTATCACATGGTCATGAATAAAAGAAAGTTGGTTGCGAAGTTTTTTATGCATCTGTATGAGAAATCTGACGCCTTTCATATCTGGCTGTGCAATGCCGTGGCCTTCAAAGGGCATTCACGTAGGCGCTGCGATGGGACTCGTATTGTTCGCAAACGCTCCCATAATGCCTCATTGTTGGCGGCGTTTCCTGTCGATGTCTGCGAGTCACTCCAGAGATATGTAGTCTTTCCTTTGCTCGTTGGAAGTGCAGGCCCTTCACAGGATGTCGACTTCCTGTGATGTCGTTTATCCGAACACTGCATCGTGGGTAATATACATGTGTATAATTATGAGCAGACGAACGTCTAGCAAAGAAATACTAAAGGCCGCCCTGCCGATACCTGTACCTCCCACGTATAGTTAAGGGCAGGTAGAGGCGTGACTGAAATCTGGAAGATGTATAGCCTGTTCAGCCACTTGCAAGAAATATAGAGTAAAAAAGATTTTTCGAACGCGATGAGTAAGAGGAAGTGAGAAATGCACTACGTGAAACGCGCTTTACAAAGATTTTGACCAAAGTCGAACTCAGCCACAAGCCTTGGCAATTGGAAGAAAGGCATTGATCCGCCTACCAAACGTCTCAAACTGCACTACACTTACAACACACACACACACACACACACACACACACACACACACACACACACACACACAGAGTTTTCCTTGTAGTGCAGCGCTCTGAAGTGAAAAGAGACGGGACGAGAACATCTGGTCATGTTGTCCATTTTGATCCTTAATGCGCGTCTATTAACACTTGCCGCAGCAGCCACCGAGGCGCGTTGCCTGTCCGTCTGACTTATTTTCCTGCGTTCTGTACTGTCGGCTGCGCCCAGCTTGCGGGTCAAATGCAGGTGAGGCTGAGAATGGGGAGGCTGGATCGATTGCACTTCCGACTGGCGCGGCGCCCCGCAGACAAAGACGTTCAGGTAGCGCTCGTTAGGCGCCTCCACTCACACACAGGCAGGCAGGTGAGCGTTGTCTATTATTGGCCCGCCGCTCACAGCAGCCTCCGCAGTCAAACGCCTTTGTCTCGGCCCAGGCGAGTGTTTGAGGTTTGGGTTTTTCACCACTGAATTGTCCTCATATGTGTGGTGTGTTTCTTATCTTTTGCAAGATAAACAGAGACAGATTTTAAAATATAATCCTACGTGTACCTGACTGTCTGTATGGAAGTATATTATCCTGGGTTTCTTTATACCCATAATTACATTTCAAAGCTACTTTGTTGGGAATTGTATTTCCCTTTTTCCTTTGCGCTTGATAAACTTAAGTTTAAAAATAATATATTTTCCTCTGTTGACGCCAAATGCTGTGCATGATAATTACTTCGATTCTGTCAATTGGATTTTGTTCTCCCTTCACAGAAGGTGGTTATGGGAGTCAAGTGGGTTGTGAGAGTTAAATGCAT
Organism: Theodoxus fluviatilis; assembly: GCA_034096865.1. Classification (NCBI taxonomy): domain Eukaryota; kingdom Metazoa; phylum Mollusca; class Gastropoda; order Cycloneritida; family Neritidae; genus Theodoxus; species Theodoxus fluviatilis. The sequence continues at coordinate 7,293 of JAWQFJ010002961.1, read as the reverse complement.
TACCCGACAGGTGGCACCGGAGGACTTTGCTGTTTGTCAACGCTTTATGACTGCCATATGTCGCGCTGTGGCACTGAGCCTCGCTGCCTGCGTCCTGTAGATTCGTGTGCAGGTTGCATTTGCAGGAATTAAACTGGTGCAGCAGGGCTGTCGAGTGGCAGTAATGGATGTCAGTAGCTTGTAATGAATTGCCGAGGGCTTTCATCTGCTTTACACTGTTAGCTTGCCGTCTGTAGCTGTCTGTCGTCCTACTTTTGCTAGATTGAAATAGTGTCGCACAATGTCAGTCTACCTCGTTGAATGCCTTCCTGTCTCCTCTGTCTGCCTGCCTGCCTCTCTTCCTGCCTCTCTTCCTGTCTCTCTTCCTCTCTCTCTCTCTTTCTCTCTCTCTCTCTCTCTCTTTCTCTCTCTCTCTCTCTCTCTCTCTCTCTCTCTCACACACACACACACACACACACACACACAGAGACAGGTTAAATGCTAAATTTAACCACCCATATCAACAAAGATGCTGTCCAGAATCGATGACGGTTTGTGAGAAATGCTCTGTCTCCAAACTGCCGTGGGATTTTGTATTCATTGTCTCATCCTTTGACCTCGCATACACTCGCACCCTTATGATCAACACAGCAACCTAAGTTCACGCAAAATTGCGCTGACTGAAGGATTTCTCAATCATCTAAGATCGTTCTCATGGGGAGTTCTGTCTCTACTTAGGACCTGAATATTTCTCCTCAGCTGGTTGTGTTGTTCCGATAATCCCATCGCTCTGGGGAGCGAATGCCCCGCTGCCTGGACGAGGAGCTATGATGAAAGGCCTCACAAGGAGCCTGTATGCTGGGAATGGACATTCTTCCATACCAGCCCGTTACCCTGGGTGGCGAAAACCCGATGGAGGACCACACGAGCGGTGGAGTTACTGCACCACGACATGACTATTTTAGGCACCCACTTCTGATGGTTTGTAATGAGTGCTCAGCGTTATAAGAGGTTCGAATGTTTTCTTAAATGTGTCTGTTGCTGCCTGTGGTACTCATGCTCGCATTTCTGAGTTCAGCGACTGAGAAAAATGGGAGCGATGCTCTCGCATCCGCAGCAAGCTCCGAAATCATAGCCGTTCATGCTGTTGTACAAAGTGAGACAGAAGCATGTTTTCCCGCAACAATTGTATCCAAGGTGCGTGTTTCCTCATGTGCGAACAGCTGTGTCTCATGTACACAAGTTCTCAAGTGTTTCATCATTTCTAAAATTATGTAATTTTTGCTGTATCCACTGATACAATGTTGCCAGTCAGCTAGTGGGGACGCCTTATATTCCTGTCATCATCCTGTGGGAATGGAGGACAGCGATAATGGATTTCGCGGTTACTGCCGGATGATGCGAGTATCCACATGATGTGCTGTGCGGGGTCAATTGGATTGTCTCATCGAGGCAAGTATTACCGTCTACAAAAACTGTATCAGTGAAACAGAAATGTTTCTGTATCAGGGAGGCAGAAGCTGCGTGTTTCTTTCTCGCCGTGGGCCACAGCCTATACCGAGGTGTAACAACTCGGTTGCGTGGTGTGACCGAGCTTTGGTGGAGATTGACACGGCAGGGGGCGCATTCCTCCACCTGTCCCCACCACTCGGGGATGGGTCTGTGAATGGAAAGACGGACGAGGGTGGGTGGCAAGAAGTACAAGAACTGCGTAGAGTCTAGAAAATTTCATCCGAGTGAAGTCGGTTTTTAAGAGCCCTTCCTTTCCCACTCACGCTGCTGCATGTTAACAGCTGTAAAGTACTTGGGTGATGTTTGCGCATGCGCCAGTAACTTCCTACCCCCACCCCCGTGGCCTTGCACGTGAAGTCATGAAGCCGAACACGACCACTTAGTTACCTAAAGGTTATGACCCTTAGGGATGTTAGGGTCAGAACAAGTAATGACATCTGCATCCCTCCAATGTACTGTAGATGTGATCATGCACAGGCATGTAGGGGTATCCTTTTCTACAGATTCCAACTAGACGAGGACTCTCTCTGCTGTTGAAGACTTCTTTCCCTTTTAACGCTGTTTTGCTATGAAACGCAAGCACAGTGGGAAAATCTTCCCGAAGGAGAAACTGTCCACATTCCGGGGAGGAGGAGAGGACAAAGCGACCCAGGCCTCTGGCGATAAGAGCCATTGATTTTGTTAATGCCTTTCAGAGAGGCGTGTCTCTGTGTACACAGGGAAAGAAAATGGTGCAAAACAAAACAGAAGCAGCTGTCTGGCTTCTTCCTCCGGGCTCCCCCTTGTTTCTGTGTCCAGAATACAGACATTATTGTTCCCGTCTCTCAGATAATAATTGAAACCGACATGCTGAGACTTAATTTGCAGCGGTCCGCCCAGCATGCTCGCGTTGTCTAGCCTCCTCGCCCGCCTAATCGGTTATCCCAGACAGCGAGGGGCGTTGTAGCGTGAGCCCATGCGTGGCCCGGCTTGTTTTCCTCTGGAAGCCCTCCAGTCCACGTAACCTCTGGTGACGTGAGAGATGAAACACCAGTCTGCGAGGAGCAGGCCGACCCAGCAAGCATTGGCTGTGCAAGGCGTAATGACGGAATACCTGGGCTTTTTGCATCGTGAGGCAAGCGGCTTTCTCCCCTGCTCTTCCAGGTTGCGCAGGAATTTTTTTTTCTCTCTCTCTCCCTCGGAAGCATAGGATCTTTCTCGTTGAGTAGTTTGGGGCACGTGTTTGTGTTGGCTCCTGTTGGGCAAACGGTAGCTTCTGGAAAAGCAGCCTTAGACCTACGTCTCTGATTTCTGCAGCGTCAGGGTGCCTTGTTGAGGACAGCAATGCGATTTTTACCTGGATGAGCTGCCGCCACATGCGCACCTGGAAGATGTCTCGAAATGTATCGTGCGGTGATGATGCGATCGCCCCCAAAAGGGCAGGTGATGTACCGAGTGCTCTTTAGAGCTGCGCTGCCAATGGTGCTCGCTTCTTTTGCTCTGAGCAAGGTGTACCAAACTCGACCTTGTACTTGAACTTGATTCTTGTCTTGTTTGAACCGCAACGGTTAGATGGGAACTTTGGAGCTTCAGGTCCTTCACAGGAATACAAGTAGATTATTGTGCTGAGAAAAGGGACACCCTCCCTGGGCCACCTTTGACCTAAGGATTACCACATCTAGAGACTCCATCGAAGAAACGCGCTTTACAGAATAGGAAACGGCCGTACAAATCATCCTAAAGCATTGAACAGAATCTTGGATTTGAGCGCAGTAAACAGTTTGCTCTGATCTCGCTGACTAAGGACAAACGACGCGCGCGCACAAACAAACAAACAAACAAAAGCTTATACTGTACACAAGGAAATTTTACGACTGTGTTTGCATTATTAAGAGCGTGGAGGTGGACTTAACGGGTCCTCAGTGTAGGCGCTTTGCGAGAGAGTTTGTATAAGTGCAAAGTAGTTACGATGGACAGGAGCGGCCGTAGAGATGTACGCTCGTAATCATGTTTGAGTGTGAAAAGCCTTGTGTTACACGGTATGTGAAGACTGGATTCGGCGGACTGAGCGGAGGAACCACTAGATGGTCAACGGTCAAGAAGGCGATTCCCAGCAAAGCGTTGTGGAGCGCTAAGGGCATGACAAGACACATAGGACATCATGGCCATCCACTGCACCCGTTTCTGTCTCCAGCCGTCTCGACTCTGTCCTGCCACTGGATCAAGATGGTCTCGGGCGAGAGAGTGAGGTCGACGAACTGCGCAACTCTTTCTCACTTAAATCCAAATCATCGCGCAAGTCACTTTTGTCATCCATCCCATCCCATCATTCACCGACAAGTCCTGTGGCGACAGGCAAGCGACGAAGCGGCAGGTGTGGGTACACTGGGAGCCGTAGCCGTAACCCTGCACACAGGCGGCCCAGGGCATTGGGTCGTTCTTCGCTGACACGGAGCAGCGGTGGAGTCCGGCAGCCCCCTGGGCGACTGAGCAGCCCTCTTCAGGAATGCACTGCTCACCTCCATGGCAAGAGGAAGGGGCTAGAAAAGGTGCCCTAAACATTGCCTGCTCCAGCCTTCCCTAGCCAGCTCACCGCGGCTGGAGGGGACCCTATACCAGCGGTCGAATCACAAAAGACAAAAAGAAGAAAACGAGGATAGTTCCTCTCAAATTGGGCGCATGGAATGTGCGCACACTCCTGGACAGAGACGATGCAGACAGACCACAGAGGAGAACAGCCCTGATTGGTAAAGAACTCGCCAGATACGGCATCGACATCGCAGCCCTGAGCGAGACCAGGTTCGCGGGAGAAGGAGAGCTCTGCGAAAGAGGCTCTGGTTACACATTCTTCTGGAGTGGCAGACCTAGCGAGGAGCGGCGTGAAGCTGGCGTTGGCTTTGCAGTTAGGACAACTCTTGTCAGTAAGTTGGCTGGACTTCCCAAGGGAGTGAACGACAGGCTCATGACCCTAAAACTCCCACTGATGGCTGGAAGGAAGCATCTCACCATCATCAGTGCCTACGCCCCAACCATGACCAACCCAGATGAAAAGAAGGCAAAGTTTTACGAAGATCTTCACACTGTCATTGTCGATGTTCCAAAGGCGGACAAACTCATCTTGCTAGGTGACTTCAACGCAAGAGTTGGCAAGGACAACGTTGCCTGGGAAGGAGTCCTTGGACATCACGGAGTGGGCCACTGCAACAGCAACGGTCTTCTCTTGCTCCAGACCTGCGCTGAGCATGAACTGCTAATCACCAACACGATCTTCCGCCTACCTACCCGTAACCGGACATCATGGATGCACCCCCGCTCAAAGCACTGGCATCTTATTGACTACGTCATCGTGAGGAAGAGGGACAGGCAGGATGTACGAGTGACCAAGTCCATGTGCGGCGCTGAATGCTGGACAGACCACCGCCTCATTATCTCCAAGATCAACATCCGCATTCAGCCTAAACGACGCCCTCAAGGGGAAAAGGCCCCCAAACGGCTGAATGTTGCCAAGCTGAGGACCGCCAGCTGCAAGCAGTCCTTTGCTGACGCTCTGGAAGAGCGCTTGAAATCCACCTCTCCGGACAACCAGAATGTAGAGGCAAATTGGGCATCACTCAGAGAGCTGATTTACACCACAGCTACAGAGACCCTGGGGCCCCAGACCAGGAAACACAAGGACTGGTTTGATGAGAACTGCGAAGACATCAAGCAGTTACTGGATGAGAAACACCACCTCCACCGAGCTTGCCTCAATTACCCCAAGTCCACGGCAAGGAGAGATGCGTTCTACAACATACGCAGAACTGTACAGCAAAAGCTCCGTCAGATGCAGGACAATTGGCTCAGCAACAAAGCCGACGAGATCCAAGGATATGCAGACAGGCATGACTATAAGAACTTCTACAACGCCTTGAAAGAAGTGTATGGCCCCACGTCCTCAGGATCAAACCCCCTCCTCAGCGCAGACGGTAACATACTCATCACAGACAAAGAGAAGATCTTGGAGAGGTGGGCCGAACATTTCGACAACATCCTAAATCGCCCTTCGACAATCAACGAAGAAGCCATCAATCGTCTCCCACAAGTGCCCACCAACGAAGCACTGGATGACCCCCCATCCTTGCTTGAGACCCAGAAAGCAATTTGTCTTCTCTCCAGTGGCAAAGCACCTGGTTCAGATGCCATACCAGCTGAGGTCTACAAGGAGGGGGGAACAGCCCTGACTGAAAGGCTCCACCAGCTGTTTCTCTTGACGTGGGAGCAAGAGACGATTCCGCAGGATTTCAAAGATGCCTCCATTATACATCTCTATAAGCGAAAAGGAAATAGACAGGCTTGTGACAACCATAGAGGCATATCACTGCTTTCTATCGCAGGAAAGATCCTTGCCAGAATCCTGCTCAACCGCCTCACAGCCCACCTTGACCAAGGACTCCTGCCTGAAAGTCAGTGTGGATTCCGAAAAGAACGAGGAACCATCGACATGGTGTTCGCTGCCAGGCAGCTGCAAGAGAAATGTCAGGAGCAGAACTCCGACTTGTTCTCCACCTATGTTGACCTGACCAAGGCGTTTGACACCGTTAGTAGAGAGGGCCTGTGGAAGATCATGGCCAAGTACGGTTGCCCAAGGAAATTCATCGCCTTGGTGCAACAATTCCACGAGGGCATGCAGGCCAGAGTCCAGGACAGCGGAGAGTCATCTGACCCTTTCCCAGTCACAAACGGGGTCAAGCAGGGCTGCGTCCTGGCACCAACACTGTTTAGCCTAATGTTTTCCGCCATGCTGTCAGAGGCCTTCAGAGACGAGGACGTTGGTGTCAACCTGAGGTACCGCACAGACGGCAAACTGTTCAACCTGCGGAGGCTCCAGGCAAAAAACAAGGTTATGACAGACATCATTAGGGATCTGCTGTTTGCCGATGACTGTGCCCTCAACGCTGTCTCAGAAGCCGACATGAAACGAAACGTTAATCTGTTCTCCAGCGCCTGCACAAACTTTGGTCTGACGATCAGTACAAAGAAGACTGAAGTCCTCCATCAGCCCGCGCCTGGAAAGCCCTACGTTGAGCCCAACATCACTGTCAATGGCCAGAGACTAAACACAGTGAACCGTTTCACATACCTAGGCAGCACACTGTCTCAGAATGCTACCATCGATGACGAAGTAAACATTAGAATTGCCAGAGCCAGCTCCACTTTTGGCAGGTTATATCCAAATGTCTGGAACAGAAGAGGCATTACCACTCAGACCAAGCTGAAAGTATACAGGGCAGTGGTGCTCCCCACACTGCTATATGCATGTGAAACGTGGACTGTCTATCAACGCCATGCTAGAAAACTGAACCACTTTCACACAACAAGCCTCAGGAAGATCCTTGGCATAAAATGGCAGGACAAAATTCCAGACACAGTGGTACTGACCAAAGCAGGTCTCCCCAGCATCTTCACCCTCCTGATGCAGTCACAGCTTCGCTGGGCAGGGCACGTAGTCCGGATGCCAGACGAGAGACTGCCAAAGAGACTCTTCTATGGCGAGCTACGGCATGGCCAGCGGTCCCACGGTGGGCAAAAGAAGCGCTTCAAAGACACCCTGAAAGCTTCACTGAAAGCTTTTGCCATCAATCCAGACACGTGGGAACGGGCTGCAATGGACCGATCCACCTGGCGCTCTTCCATCCACAAAGGTGCCAAGACATGCGAGGCAAACAGGATCACTGCCGCAGAAAAGAAGAGGCAAGCCCGCAAGGCCCATGCTGTCAACCCCCCTGGAGACGTCCCACTTGTCCCATGTCCCTTCTGTTCCCGAACCTTCCGTGCCATGATCGG